>CAMPDV010000943.1:0-159598 GCA_946699065.1 Loxodes magnus
CCATTTAATCGTTATTCTTTATCTTTACAGAAACAGGAGAAAAATAAAGTCCTACATAATAAAGTCCCAATTTGGTTTTTTGACAATAGGATATAAAGAGTAGTTTTACTTCTGAGAATTTATTAAAATATACCAAATGTTTGCTATTTCAATAGTCTTCATATTCCTTTAGAAAGCATCAATCCTGTTCCAGTTTTGGTGTCTCATTTTAATTTTAGCTATCAGCATTTACCTTCAGCAAAAATATCAACCTTATGCAAGTAATGAGCTAAATAGACTAGAAACCAGCTACCTAATGATATGCGTTTTCATATTGTACATTGGAATTTATTTTGACTCAGATGAGCGTTTCTTAGTAATTGATATAGTAGCTTTTGTGCTTCTTATGGCAGCTAATGTGTATTTTATCCTAACATGAATATAGCAACTAATTCTCTTATTTGGTAGAGAAATGCAGATGAAATCTATCAGGTGACTTTCTCGCTTTAGCTTTTTCAGAGGAAAAATTTATTTACTGGATATAATTAAAAATTGAGAAAAAAGTGAAGGTAATAACAAGAACAGATAAAGTAAAGTGATTAATATATTCAGGATCTTCAGTAAAAAGTAAAACTTTACAAACCAAGCGTATTAAGTTGAGATAGAAGAAGAAGAAGATTAAGAGGAGAATAAGATAAATAGGACTCTTTACTAGGCGTTTGAACAACCTGAGATTAAAAAAGTTTTAAGAAATATTGACTGAGCACTTTTGTAAAATTATAGCTTGCTTGAGCTTTATTAAAAAACCCTTAAGAGCTTTAGACTTTCATTTTAAGAATACTGAAATTGAAGAATTTAGGAGTTCATAAAATAGACTTCGGAAATGGAATATCACAGACTTTCAGCAGAGCAGAATGAAAATTAAATAGATAAATAAATCAATTTATATGAAAATGAAAACAAATAAGATATATAGACGGTTATTGGAAAGAGTGAAACCCAGCTTCAAAAAGAGTTAGTTGGTCTATCTAATTCAACTAAATTCAAAGTATTAAAGAAAAAAAACTTTTCCTAGCACTAAAAATAGAAAATAAAGTTTAAAAATAAAACTGAAAAGAATATTTCTCTAAGAAAGGAAGAATAAGCATAGGCGGAAAATGAGTTCTAATAATATTTAGACTAGGAATATTAAAATTTTAGTTTTAGGTAATATAATTAAACGTTAGATTAGTCTTTAAGCGATTTATAGGAATAGCAGAATCCAAAAGTAGTAGGAAAAAGAAATGAGTAAAGCAACTTGGAGTTTGCAAATAAATATTAACACTTCATTTAATAACTTAGCTATTTAAATGTTTTACTAATAAATTTAATTTAAGAAGGATTTAACAATGAAATCCCTTATTAATACTATTCCTATATAATCTTTAATATTCATTACAATTTTAAAATTATCATAGTAACTCTTGCTTAATAAATATAAATTAGATAGAGTTTATGTTTATGTTTAAACCTTGCTGCTAGCATTAAAATTAAACTAAATCAATAAAAAAAGAGAGATTATATAACTAAAATAACTATAAAGATATAAGAAATGATGAATATAACTTGGACTAAAAATAAATTCTATAGAGATTGCTAAAATAATACTTCAATCAAAGGTAAATAAAAATTTTGCTTAGTAAGTACTTTATTGAATTCCTGCTTTAATATTTTAAGTATATAGCAAAGAAGAAAAATATTCCTCTCAAGTTATTTAAATGTTCTCCTATTTTTTTAAGGGAAATAATTCCATGAAAGAGAGTAAAGAAAACAAAGCTTAATTATTTTTCAATTTATTACTTAATAAGTTAAGCTAAAAAAGAGTTAATAGCAAAGGAAAATTAATTACTTATTTTACGCTGAAGATTTATTATTATAGTTTCCACCTAATGAAATATAAATATATTTACCTCTATTTTTACCTAGGTTTTTGATGGTAAAAATAAATAGATCCTACTATCATAAAGAAGTACTTGTATTTTATCTTAAAGAGAAATAGTTAAAGTAATTATTTTAATTAAATAAGGATAAATATCAGAATGAAGAATTTTTAAGACTTATAAGCCTTTACATAGGTAATTATCTTATTATCCTAAATATATTCTAGCATTAGATATTAATTTAATTCAAATAAACCACATTTTCATCAATTAGCTTAAAGGTTAGATAAAATTTATTTGATACTAAAAAACGTTATGAATTAAACTAAAAGCTATTTTTTATTTAACTAAATGTAAGTTCACTCTTAGTAAAGTCTTTAATATCATACCCAGTCATAACTTTAAAAATAAAAAATGAAAGAATAAAATAATTAAATTTATTTTAAAAAGATTTAAATAATAGCTAACTATCGAAGTAGATTAAGCTAAAAAAGACAGAGTTAAACGATTCTCTTAATTTCTATTTCTTTTTTAACTAAGGGTTAAATTCTATATTTATTCATATTGAGAGTCTGACTAGCGAATATTTTGTTTAGATTTGCTTAGATTTTCTTATTATTTTATTCTTTTTCTTTCAAATTATTATATTTCAAACTTTACCAAATGTAAATCTACAAATACTATGAAAGGAATGAAGGTATATATTAGTTTAATAATATCACTTAAAAATTTAAAATAGACAAATAAGTAAATTGATAGCAAACTTCTATAAAGTTTCAACTAATAATAGACATTTGCCTTATTAAATAAGTAAATGCTTAATTCAATAACTATATAAATGTAATAGTTATTCTACGTTAATATGAGTTTCTGAGAAAACTGAATGAAATTAAGCTTTATAAAAGATTTTAGAATTTAATTACTTTGTATAATTAAAGTATTAAGATTTTAAATTTAGTCCTATTATTACTTAGTAAAATCATCATATTAAAGTTATAATGTAAATTTTAATTAAGTTTAGATATCTTTTTTTATAAAAACAATAATAAAATAATGGGGTTATTTCAATCTACCGATTTTTGAGCAATGGACCTAGCATGCTTTAACTGCGCTATCATGTACTTAATTTATATTAAACATTATTAAAGACTTATATAATCTAATAAATTTTATATTATCGTTTTTACTAAAATTGATAACTTTTAAGGATATAAATTTTCTATTTTTTTAGCTTTTGCTCTTTTGCTCTTTTCACTTTAACTTTTAATTTATTCTTTTTATTTTAAAGCTCTAGCATCAAAGAAAATTGTTATCAGAATAATTATTTGGTTTTTGGTTGATTTATAGTAATTTATATCTTTCATCCTTGCAACTATTTTTCAATTTTAGCTTATTATTGAGTTCTATGTATAAATAGTTATTTTTAAAATGTTTTCGTTCTACTTGATTCTTTTAACTTTTCATTTGCAATACAAGTTTTTTTTATTCCTTATTGTTTTCAAAAACTTAGATTTTTTATGGTTCAACTCAATAAAATGACAATTTACTAAAACTTAAGATCTGATAGATTATTATAGTAGATTTATTTACTCTTGGCTTATCAATTTTAAATTAAAAGTTACTAGCTTAATCATTATTTCTGCTTAACAGACTCATAAAAGATTTTATTAATCTAACTTTACCACTAATTAAACTTTTTTAGGTGCTTATTTGCTTTAGATAAAAAGCTTCATACAGCATTCTTCATGGTTTTTAGAATTATAAAAAGATACCAGATTTAGATTTATATTAAGGATAAAGGTTAATTTAGACAGATACTGTTTAGGAGTATTGGAGAGGGATAAGATATAATTTAAAGCTAGTTATTAAAAGCTTTCCTTAAGTTCCTTCAATCTTTTATATTTAAATTATTCATATAAATATGTTTCTCATAAACACCTAAGTCTTAGTATAAATAAAATAGTGCAAGCTTAAAATCCAAGAGAAGGAATATGAAATTAATAAGCATATAAAATAATATACTATAAATTTTATCATTAAAAGAATTTAAAAGAAGCAGATATACTAATACTTCAGATTTAATAAAAGCTTCACATTAAGTGGAATAGAATAGTAGAATGCAATATTTCTAATAAGTTTGCTTTGAAAAATTATAAGAGGTAATTTAAAATACAACTTATATTTATATTAAATTTCTCTTATATGCATGATTATTTTTTCGTTTATCCTTCTCTCAACTAAAAAACTTTAGATCTTAAAGATTCAAATCTAATTTTTAAAATAAAGAACATTAATCAAACTCAGTTGATAGATGAATCTAATTTTAACTATGAAAGCAAATCAATAAAAACAGGAATAATTAAGTATTAAATTTAATAAATTTGTTTCTTGTTGGATCATTTATCAAATATAAGAATCATGTTCTTATATTTTTAGCTCTAAATATAAAAGTTTTAAACTCCAAGGAGAATTAAATAAACATAGAACGAAAATTTTTATTATTTTTGTTTAATCAAAAATTCTTAAATTAGATTTATTAAATTTTTTCTTTTAAGTTTTAGTATATTTTTTATTAATTAATTAATTAATATTTTTTTCACTTATTTGAATAATATCTTTAGCCTAATATTTAGAATTTTTTTAAATGGAGTTGAAGACGAATTCTCTTGTCAAAATATTGCTCTTAAGAAAAATTTTAAGGCAAGAAAGAAATAATAAGAGCGTTTTATTATTTTAGAAGTTTGGAATTGGAATAGTTAAATACGAAATTTGCTCTAATTTTCGAGAAAAACCTTCTTTTAAAACTGTATCTACAATTATTAGAGGTTCTGATAAGTAAGTGACATACTATGTTTCATCTCAATGCTTTGCAAAGCAGAAAAAAAATATAGAGCTTACGAATAATGATTATACTCAAGTAGAGCAAATTACAGAAGAAGTTCTTCTTATATCTGGAGATAGTGAAGTTAACTAAAAGAGATTTACATTAAGTTCTTAGAAAAATACTTAAAACTTTCTAATGCTACATGAAAGGTTTTGACATAAAACTACTTATAATAAGAAGAATTTAATATACATCATCTCTGGAATCACTTATTAAAATAGTTAGTCTATTAACGTCTCGGAGTGTGAAATATTTTCTACCACTTAAAAAACTTTTAGTGATATTAGATAAATATAAACTCCTGTTAGTACTTTCGGTTGCGATTATATTGATTTTAAAGTTTTCGTTTTTGGTGGATTTAATTATAATGGATAGTCAAATTTAAGTATTATCTAATTTTTTGATAGCAAGAAGAATGATTGGATACTTTGCGATTAAAAATTGACTTAAGTGGCTAATACTTCCGCTATTTATATACCATACTTAAGTTCTTTTCTCATTTATTCAAATGGAAATTGATCGGATATTGAAACATAAATTTTCGACTTGAAAAAAGTGGTTTCTCAATGTGAATAATATCCTAAAAGTGAGTATGTGGGTTTTGATTTTACATAACCAGTTCTAAGCAGAAAATAAGTTTTTTAGTATAATGTAGATAATTAGCTAGTTTGCTATAGCCTGTAGAATAAAAAGTGGAAAATTGTATATTAAAGGTAATTAGTTTTTGCAATTATATTTTGCTCTTAATTTAATTAAAAAACATTTAAGAAGTTTTCTACTCTTTCTTAAACTTTTAAAATGAAGCAAATTATTTTATTCAGGTAATATAATAGTAAAATGATTGAATATGTATTATTTGATAAAATAGATAAAAAGACTTAAATATCTTGAATATAGTAATTTAAATTATAAGATTATTATAAAGTTATTATGTTGAAGTATAAAAATTAATTCCTTATATTTATTATTATTTCTTAACTTAGTCATTTCTTCTTATGAGACGAACAAGAGACTTAATTTATACATTGTGCTAAAATAATAATAGTTTATTTACTTTTAATTGTTAAATTTATTATCTAAATAACGATAAAAGTAGCGAGGAGTAGTTTCGATCTACCGACCTCTGGGTTATGGGCCCAGCGCGCTTCCACTGCGCTACCCCGCTTCCTACTTTTATATTTAAAGATTGATTAAATATCCAACTCTATTATCTTATAATAGGATAAACAAGGAATCAGCCTTTAAATATAATTAAAATATATAACTACTAATATTTAATTAAATCTAAAGAGTTAAGATAGCTTTAATCCTTATAAATTAAGATAAATAATAAAAATAATTATAATTATAATAGTTTATAGCTAATATTATCTAGCTTATTTAATTATTTATTATTATAAGTTTCACTCTTTCGCTTTATAGCTTTCTTATTTAATTTCTTTAGAGATTATTTATTTATTTATTTATTTATTTATTTAACTAAATTCATATATAATATATCTTAAAAAATTATTTATAAGGAAATACATTTTTAAGAGAAAAAGGCTAATCTAATATATTATTATTCTATTTAAGTCATTAGATATAAGAATATTAAAAAAAAGCGATATAAACTATTATACCTTTTTAAATTATAATAGTCTAATTAAAGAAAACCAATAAAATAAATAGCTTAATATCTAAATGTTGCTATATTTAAGTTTAAAATAATTTAAGATAAATAATTTTAAAATTAAGAGATTATAGAAACTTTTAAATTTAAAGATATTAAAAATTATTTAAATAAAGCTTTTATATAGATGAAAAATATATATAATATAAAGGAAAATATGCAATCATTATTAAATATAAGTGTTTAGTAGAGAAAATTAAGTTAAAAATATCTAAAAAAGATAATTATAAAGAACTTAAATAGTAGAAAGTAATAATATCTATAATTTAAAAAACTTAAAATTTTATTGTCAGATTCTTATAAAATGCAGCTATAAATCATAAAGTATTAATTAATCACTAAATTTAAGAACATTAATAGATATAAATCCAATTTATTTAATCAAAACTTTATACTTTTAAAATAATTAAAAATATAAAGATTAAATAATAATAAAAAAGATAAAACATTACTATTAAATTAAATATTAAATATATAAATAATTAATTAATAAACATTATATAATTATTAAATAAATAAAATAAATAAAATCATAAAGCAATTAATATATTTAAAAGAAAAAATTACTAAACACAGTCGATAATTCTAAATATTTAAATTTTTATATTAATAAATAGAAGAAATATGTAAAATATTTTGAGAATTTCTTTATTAAATAAATTATAGATAAATTAATTAAAGGTATATGTATAAAAATTAATAAAAATATCTTCTTAATACTAGAAAAACAAAAAAACTCCGAGGCCGGGGATTGAACCCGGGTCGTCTGCGTGACAGGCAGAAATACTAGCCACTATACTACCTCGGATTTAAATTTATCGTCTAAAGAAACTTATAAAATAAATCTAATATTTATAAAAAATTATTAAATTAGAATAAATATTTAGTCCTAGCTATCTATTTTTTATAATTCTTAAATTAAATTCTATCTATAAAATAATATATAGCAAAAGAAATAATTATTAATTGTGAACAACTTATAAATAAATTAATTTATCTTTACTGTTTCTATTGCAAATTTTAAAATTTAATTAAGAAATTCTTTGATAAAAACTATAAATATTTTATTTAAGAAATCATATTGATAAATTTAAATTTAACTATTTTATGTTTTTAGAGTGAGTCATTTGCATTATGTAAAAGATGGTATTTCTTAACTTTTTAATTGTTTTTGAATAAAATACTAAAATAAAGATAGAAGCTAATATAAATATCTTTAAACTTAAAAAATAAATATTTTATTATTTTAGTCTGTTTAGATTATTTTTATTTTACCTTTAATTTAAATGTAAAATTACTTAAAATTATTAATAAAATGAATTAAGATTATAAAGAAATATAATCTAAATGCTATAAGTTTTTTAAAATAGTTAATCTTTTTATTAGTGTATAATAGTTTTGTATGATAAATTAAATTAAAATTTATTTTTATATTATTAATATTTAGAAATTCTTAATTTAAAGGTAAAATTTAATTTAATTGCTATATATTTTTACAATATTTCTAGTTTAAATTTAAATATTAGTAGCTTTTATTATTTAAAGATATTAAAATATAAAAGTTATCTTATAAGGGTAAAAGGTTTAATATCGTTATGGCTTTATATTTCGATACTGTGTAAAAGTTCATGCAAAATAGATTATAAACAAAATAATTTGAGTAATAAGTTTATAATTTGTAAGCTTATGTTTAGTTTTAAAAAGATAATTAACATTTATTTAATTTTATTTAAGTTCTTAAGGATATAATCTTCTAAATTTAATTATGATAAATATTAGAAAACTAAATTATATTTGGTTTTTTATTTGTGAAATTATATTAACAATAATCGTTTTCATCAACTTAAAGATATAAAACCCATTTTGTGATATTTTAAAAAGTCCATAGTATCTATGAATAAGTTTTCAATTTTTGTTATAACTATTAAATTCATAAGATGTTAAAAGCAATTATTTCTTTAATTTTTTTTATTTCTAAGTATTAAAGAAATTTTATCTAAGCATAATTAGAGTTTTCTAGATATAACTTCACTAGCTACTATTTTTATTGATAATTGCATAAATAGAATACCTTACAAATTCTCTTCAATCACTTTATTTTTTTAATTAAAACTAAAGATCAGCAAATTTAGTTCTATTTAGAACATCTATCAATTTAATTATCTTCTTCTAATTTGGATTATATTTACTTTTATTAGAAGAAGTATTATTTTCTCAATCTACTCTTGATAAAACAATTAATAAAGTTGCAAGTACAAATGGACTTATTTCAATCAGAAAATTATTTAGGAATTTACTAATTAGATTAGATTAAAGAAATAGCACAAAGCATCCTTCAAGTATTTAATTAATGCATTATGCTATCTAAATAAAAATGATAATAATATCATTTTTAGCAAATTAATAGCTTTCTAATTTATTCTAATATGAGAATTATTAAATCTTTTCTATTAATTGTTTACATCCTTTTTCTTAACTACTTACTACATCATTATGCTATTTATTGCTAAATTTTTTCTATATATTTTGGTTACATTAAGGTATAAAAAATACTATTGATAACTATCTGAATTTTTATGATTCTCTTTCTTACTATTTTATTTAAAATAATTAAGAAACTAATTATTTTTTCTATTTTGCTCAAAAGAAGCTATTTTATAATTACAAGAAGATATAAAAATAAAAGGCTAGCTACTCAATAAATTTCAATTTTAGCTAAAAATGAAGATAGATTAATCTAAAACTTCTTAAAATAGCTATTACTTTATCCAGTCTTTTTCTTAATTATTTATAAGTAAACTATTATGTTTAATAAATAAAGAGTAGATGCTTTATGTTTAAAGCTATTTAATAGATTTAGCAAATAAAATCTTAAGGAATCAGATCTAAATAATTATCATTTATAAAACAATAAATAAATAACTTCTATTAACTATAAAATAGCATTATTATTAATTTCATATACCTCTATTTAAATAATAATAATCATATATATTTAATACAATTGCTAGCTTATACATATGCAAGCTTTAGATATTTATAATTAAATTAATAGAATTAAAGGAATAATAATAAACTAAAAGATATAAATTATTATTCCAATTAAATTAACTATGTAAGGTAATTTAAATAAATCTACTATATTTACCTAGATTATATTCGACCTTTTATTATTTAAGTGGAATAGCATATCAATAAATACAATCTTAATATTCGCTAAATAGAAAATGAAATATTCAAGTTACTATAAACATCATTTATTTAAATTAATTGTTGCCTTATATAATGCTAAGCCTCATGACTTTCTTACTTTTTTATTTTTTATATACTTTTTGTATGCTTTGGAATAACAACTGCAACACATATTTCTTGCAAATACTACTCTATCAGTATGAATACACAGAACTCTCTTATTTCTTTTCCTTTCGTTGTGATAGCAAGTTGAGCACATATTCTTGGCGTAGTGTTTTCTATCCTTGTGTTAGCACTGTGTAACTTGCATTTAATCTCTAGGCTCAAACTCCAACTTTTGTCTTTTATATTGCAAAAGTTAATCCAGATAAATTAGCTCATCGTTCTCCTTATTAATACTTCCTTTAAGAGGAGGAAGTTCTTAACTTAATGGCCATTTATTAAAGAAATAAGGAAAAGGAGTTTGGGAAAGTAAGGAAGGCATTCCTGTAAATATAGTGGGTTTTTCTACGTATTTCATTTAAATTATAAAGAATTAAATAAATTTTGTTTAAATAGGTTTTTTATTTAAAAATGGAGATTAATTATCTTTAAAATAATTATTTCAACTAGGTACAAAATTAAAACTTTATCCTTTTAATGAACCTATCTATTTACACTATACCTTGCAGGTTAGAAAGTCTTAAAAAATGAAAAAAAAGAAAAAAATTATTAATTTTAGTGAAATTTGAACCAAATTATTTTCTAATTATTTTAAAATTAAAATAAAATCAAACTAAGATAATTCATATTAGATATAAAGATATTTTTAAACTTAATTAAACATAATTTCACATTAGCATAATTTAAGATTATTTTCCTTTATTTTCTCTCTTATTTTTTATTAATTTTATTATATACTCATATAAGCAATTAATAACTACACTCTATTTTACGTTTTTCCCATTTATTTTAAAAAGTGTTTGATATTATTTCATATTTGCTTTATTAATTTATAGGATTAAATAGTTGTTTTCATATTTATTTATTTATTATAAAATTAAGTGAATAATTCCGTAATTAGATAATTGATGGATATGTTATATTTAGATGTATAAATTATCTTATGCTTATAAATTTATCCTTTTTTACTAAGTCTTTAAAGAACTTAGAACATGCTTATTTAATTTAGCTTTCGAAGTAAATTAAAGAGATTTATTTTTGAAAGAAAGCATAATAGTAAGGATGAGATATACAGTAGTTTTGATAAGAGTTGTATAAAGAATAAGTTTTCAAATAGTTGCTTTTAAGCCTATTTTACCAGAAAAATCTTAGAGTTCCTATATAAATAACCTTTATATAAATATTAGAATCTAATTATCCTATTTTCTCATTCTTCACTATCCTTTTAAGAAAATTATTATTTATTTCTTTTATTGTAGTTTATTCTCTATTTAAATAAAGCAAAACTTCAAATAAATAGGATGAATAAGGAATTCTTTTAGCTTAAATTATAAAGAATAGACAATTAATCATAGAAAAAATATTAGAATCTAGCTATTTAATCAACTATTAAAGAAAACTATTACACCACTCTTAGTTATTTCTTGTATTTAAGCCTAAATAATATTTTATAATTTTATTAGTCTATACTTTATAATTTAAGTATCTTTTATTTATTTCTTATATCATATACTTTATATTTTATATCTTTTACTTCATATATTCAAATTTTATTTATAGTATTTACTATAGCAGTACATATTAATAAAAAATAGGTAAGAGTGCAAGAGTCCAGATGATGTTGGTTTGACAATTGGTATAGATTGTAATATGTCAAATCAACTTCCAAAAAGATTTGAAATTAAAAAGTCTCAAATACTAAAATGATTTTATTTTTAAGATTTCATAGATTTTTTAAAATTAAATTGGATAAATACTAGCTAGTCATCTTTAATGAGTTATCGATATAATTAAACATATGCTACAAGTTAATTAATAAATCACTCAATTGATAATACTTTATATGTTTAATTTTAAGTTTTGTTTTCTGTATTTTTATAGATATAATAAGTATTTTGCTTAAAAGCTTTATAGAAAGAATAAAAATAATTTAATTCACTCTATTAAATCTTTATTTAAATGGATGCTAAAAAGCAAGCGAAACTGTTGATTGCCAAAAATTAGAGTTTCAATCTTCTTTTTCATTCTACTAGATTAAAATTTATCCTTTCGTATCTTAATCTCTCTTGATAGTCTGCAAATATTTTCGAAATTCTACTCTATATAAATAATAAAAATTAAAGTGTTTATGTTTAGTAATATAATTGGAAATGAATATAAGACTAGAGATAATCTAAAAGAAGCATAATGAATATAATAAAGTAATATGCTTACCAAAATTTAATATAATTCTTATGTATCTATATGCTTCTAATAAATTATAACCTAATTGTATATAAACTAATACCATCTACTATCAAGTTATTCTTACCTTCAAATATTAAATATCTAAATAAAAATTACCATTATCAAACCTTGGTAGTATATTGATTATAAAAGACAGCTGCATTCTTTAATTCCCAATTTAAATGAGATAAAAGAACAAAATAGAATTAACTAAGTTAAAAAATTGAATAAATACATATAAGAGAATTTTATAAATACTATAACAATAAAATCATTTCAAATTTAACTAAAACTAGAAGTAAACTAAAAAGTTTACTTAAAATAGAAGGGCTTTTAATATCCTAGTATGGTTTAATAAAATGAGTATAAAGAAAAATTTAGACTTTAATCTATTTCTTTGTTAGATATTATTAAGAATAAAGCCAAATAATAATATATTAAGCTTACGTTTATTACTAAGATAAAAATTTAAATTTTAGTCTTACTTAAAGTTAGCAATATACTATTAACTAAAATATATTTAATAGCTTATCTTTATAATTATAGGGTTTATTTCCCTTTATTTATTATAGTTATATTTCAACTTCTAATTTATGTTTCTACATTTTTAGTCAAATGTAAGTGTATAAAATTTAGGCTATTTTTAATTGCAAGTTCTTTATTTTCCCTTAGCTTCCAATTATCATAATTTAGCATATAATAGTATGTGAAAACCAATCAACTCAACCTAATGTGTCAAGAATGTTATTCATAAGTAAATAAGCAAATCAAAGATATTTTTTAGTACGAAAAATATCTTAGGTAGTCCAAAACTCTAATTTAGCGTAGATATAGTCAAATCTCAGTTAAATAGAAAGGCATTCTGTATGCAATCATAGTAAATAATGATAATGAATCTACACTTAGCACAGACTTTTAAATAATTGCTAGTGTCAAGCTTTTAAAGAAGAAAGAAAGGAATAAGTTTTCTTTATGGAATCATCTGGATTTATGAATTCAGATCCTGGATAAAATCATTCAATACTTCTCGTAGTTTCGATGATACTTGATTAACTTATCAAACGGTTTAGCCGATGAAGTCTCTTAATGAAAAGATATAAAATCAACCCAAGTAGATTTATTGAGAAATGTAAGGAAAGGATTAAAAGAAAATGATAATAAGAAAGTATTGAGATACTTTATAATGCTTTGGAAAGAAGCAGGAAATATTACTGAAATATATTATTTCATTGATAAACTAAATCTACATTTAACTTGAATAGGAGATCCTTAAGCTTTGTGGCTTTATTAAAAAATAAGAATTATTAAGTTTTATACTAGACATAAGTAGATTTATATGATTCAATCAAAAACGATAACTTCCTATTTGTCCTATTTTAGCTTTGCAAAAGTTTTTATGTAATAAGGATAAAAAATTAGGATAAGAACTTTAAAATTTGATTCAATGGAGTTCTTAAAACAGATTAGTAGGACCATAAGATTCCTAACACTAACAAAATAGAGATATTAGGTGATGACTAATAATATATAGATCAGATGGTTTTTTATAGCATTTTGATTGAGCAAATACTATAAATAGTAGATGAATCAAAAGGAAGCTTTGTTACTAAAAATTAGCAGAAGATTTATGTAGAAAAGTTGGGAGTAATCTTAATTATTGGATTATTAAAGTCCAATTACAAAAGAAGGAAGAAATAGGAATGTAAATAAACGGAGGAAAGATGATAGAACTGTTGTAATAAGTAAAATTTAGTGTTAATGAAAATAAAATAAATCTTATTTTGATAAAAATAGTAATTTCTATGGATAAAGTTTGCTAATGATGTATACAATTTATCAAGTATTTATAAGAATACTTATAAATAAAGGCTTAATTAAATAATAAATTTATTAATTTTATCTAATTAAAAAATAAATAATAGAGAACTAATAAGAATTAATAACTTTACAAAAGTACTATCAAACTAATAAAGAAAATAATAGCAACCAATAAATAAAATAGATTAAGATATACTAAAAACATATAATAACAATGCTTCCAACTTGAAATTAAATTATTAGATTAAGAGTATCTTTCTTTGAAATGTAAATAGCTTAAATGAATGTTCATTATTATAATGAATATATTTAAATTTTCCTTTATCCTATTACTTTATTCTTAACTTTATCCTACAAATTAGCTTACCTAATTTAAAATAGACTCTTATTTTCATAATATCATAATTAGCTAAATATATTAATAATAAGAAATATTTAAACATCTATTTAACTAAAAATAAGTATATGCCTACTTCATTAAATAGCTAATTGTATCCTTTTTACACTATGCTATTTTATATACTCTACTTTATATTAAATTATATCATATGTAGGGCAATTAAATGTTTGCAATGAATGGATTTTAAATTTTAGCTATATGAATATAATTGATTTTACTTTAATCTTCTATCTTTTATTAATTATAAATTACCCTAAGTTAAGTTTATAGAAAGAAAAGACTGTAAAAGAGAAGCTTCGATATGCTTAATTTCTGTAAATAAACTATAATAAATATCATTTTAAAGAATAATTACTATTAACCTATTTTTTAATAGCCAAGTAGAATTTACAAGTATATCCAATACTTTCATATCATATTATATAAATTTAATATTTTATAAATAATTCTAAATATTTAGTAGACTTTAGAAGGATTTTTAAAAAAATTAGAAATATAACCACTAAAAATAGCTATTTTATTAGCTAAATATTAGATTTAAGTTTGAACATAATTAATAAAGAAAGTTATAATATAGTTGCAAGCAAGTCATAAGACATAGAGAAATAAGAAGAGAAGTTATAAATGCTAAGTATTTTTTTGTAATGATTATATATTTTAATAACTATAAAATTCAAAATTAAGAAAAACTACACTAACAATCTTAAATCCTCAAATATATACATTTCTTTAAGTTCCAACCAAAAATAGACCAAACATAGATTTCAAACAATAGAGAACCAGAAATAATTTAAAAATAACTCTGGTGTGATCTAATTTAAAATCTAAGACAATTAATAAAAAATTAATTTATTTCTTAATTTTCTTATTTAAGCTATATAAACACTTAGACTTAATACTAATATCTACAATAAAGATATAATTAATAAAGATGAGTATTTAGTTACTTTTAATTATCTATTTTTTATCTTTTATTCATTTTATAAACTTAATGCTTTAATTTTTTTAGAATCTATATCCAAACTCTTTTGAAAGTTTGAGTATCTCAGGATTTTTACTCTAGAAAGAAGCCAGAAAGATTGATAAAAAGTTTTAGAATGAGAAGTATATAAAAATCTATTTGTTTAGAATTTGTTTATATACACTAGCTAAGCTAAATTATTAGTCCCTTATAGCATATATAAAATCACTTTAATACTAAAGCTTATAAATACTTATTCTCTTTTAATATTTTAAGGCTTTAAAAACTTTATCATGTTTAAGCTTTTAATTTCTTAATTAATAATTACATAAAATAAGGTTTATCTAATACTATTTTAGCATTGTAATTATCTACTTAGTGACTAGTTTTGTAATGAAAGATAATTAAAATAGAAACTCTTAAAAACAATACCTTAAATGGTAGGTATTTGATATATTTTATATCTTTACCTGCTTTTAGTTTATTAGCAAATTTTTAGCATGCTACATTTAAATCCTAAATAAACCAATGATAAATATATGTGATAGCCTAACTATAATTAATAAGCATTCATTTAATTAGAAAGTAGTTAGGAATAACTAATAGAAATAAATTACTAAAATTAATAATCTAAGATGCTTCCTAATATCTTAATATTTAACTAGTCTAGTCATTCATTATTTTCATATTTGATAATATTATATCTACATTTTCTAATTTAGTCTTAAGAAATTAAAGCTTTATTTCTGATTTAACTAAAGTTAGAGTTTATTTTTATTGTTACAACTTTATTTAAGAGTAAGTTTAGTTATTCGTTAAGAAAACCAGATACCTAAAAAATACAATTCATTAGTTTACTTTTTAACTTACCTGCTTCTGTTTATTAATATGATGTTGTTAGTAATTTCAGTCTTTTTAAATAAAAGACATATTTAAGGAAACTTTATCTGGTACTTTATAATTTAAATGAAATACGTAGAAAAACCCACTATAATTACAGGAATGCCTTCCTTACTCTCCCAAACTCCTTTTCCTTATTTCTTTAATAAATGGCCATTAAGTCTAGAACTTCCTCCTCTTAAAGGAAGTATTAGTTAAGAGAACGATGAGCTAATTTATCTGGATTAACTTTTGCAATATAAAAGACAAAAGTTGGAGTTTGAGCCTAGAGAATAAATGCAAGTTACACAGTGCTAACACAAGGATAGAAAACACTACGCCAAGAATATGTGCTCAACTTGCTATCACAACGAAAGGAAAAGAAATAAGAGAGTGCAGTGTGTTCATACTGATAGAGTAGTATTTGCAAGAAATATGTGTTGCAGTTGTTATTCCAAAGCATACAAGAATTATACAAAGAGTAAAAGACAAAAGTGAGAATGAGCTTAATAAGGCAACAATTAATTTTAAAAATGATGCTAATAATTATTCTCGCTTATTATCTTTAGTCTACACTTATTTTAAGGTAAGCATTAAATAATCACTGAAATATAAAACTAAAATAAAGCAAGACATTGAAATATTATAGCTACTAAATATTTCTATCTTTAATTTGATTCCGTAAAATAAAATAATTTTAAATTATTAAATTTTAAAGTTAAATCATTTTATCTAACTGATAGAAGTAAAATAGCTTAGGAATTGTAATTATAGTAAGGAAAAAATGAATCTGAAGTAAGCTTTAAAAATAATAAATTTATGATATTAAAAGTGTTAAGTCTTATCTAAAAAAGAGTATTTAATGCCTCTATGTTTTGATGGCTTAAGAAAGATTAAGTTTCTCAAATAAGTTTATCAATTAAAGTGATTTAAATGTATTATTAAAGTTAATTATAAATGAATAGGTAGTTATATAAGACATAAGCTTGTTAAAACTAATCTTAAATATGACATAAGACCTATATTTAAACTTAAAGGCAATTTATTTAAAAATGTTAAATGAAGGCAAATAAAATATACTAGGAAGCATTCTAGAATCTTAGGGGTATTTAAATGTTTAGAAATGATTTGAATGTATGGGAGTAGTTATATTGCTATCATTTACGTATCATTATAAGAATTGTAGGGATATGGTGTTGAAAATCATAATAAAATAGCTTGGTATAGAAACTAATATTATTAAATATAAAGATGCTAGTTAAGTATTTATAAAAGATAGAAAATGTTTGTTATAAGTGATTAAGCTAAATGTCTATTAAAGATTTAGATTGTAAAAGTATAGACATATATGAAGCATAGAAGTATAACTATTAATAGCTTTATGTTTTATTAAGAACTTAATATCACATGAAATATGATTAAAGTACTATTTATCAATGTATGTTTAATTAGTAGTTTATATAATAAGAGTTTTATGGAGGCAATAAATTGGATTCATTTTAAAGAATCTTAAAGAAGGAATATTGTAATAAAAGATATAAGTAAGATAATTTGATATACTTAAATTTAAATTTAACTAATTATAATCAATTATATTCGCTAAAGAGATGAAAACAGTAAAAATAAAACCATAATAAATAGATAGTGAATACATATAATAGCTTTAACAATATAATTATAGATCTATCAATTATAGTTCTTCTATTCAGATTTAGATACTCAAGTAAAAATAAAATGCAGATCTTTTAAATAATTGTAATAAAGCTAAAATAAAATATATGGATTAAGGCTTGAGATAAACACCAAACGCTCTTTTAAGTATATAGCTATTTAATAAAGATATAAAAATTAGTTTCTGGGACTATTGATCTTAATATCTTTAATTGTTTAATTAATAAATTTATTAAACTTTGAGTAGTTATATTAATACCTAATAACTCTAAACTAAATGAATATATATTAATTTAAAAATAAAAAAATTTATAATATCAAATATTAGATAAATAATTAAATGTTTAGATTTTCATTTAATTTATTCTTATTTTTATTAAATTAAACTTAACTAAATTGTATTTGGAGAAAATAAAATATATTATGCTACTTAAATAGAAATTAAAATAGATCTAAAAAGAATATTAATTTTTCTAAATTTAATTGTAGAAACTTTCTTATACAAAACATCTCTCCTAATGAGATAATTAAGATATATTAAAAAGCTTAAAATGCTACTTTTATTTTAAAGATTCTCAAGAGAATTTTAAAATTAATGCTATTCAATATATATCTATTTTATTATTCATATACAGTTCAACTATGCTTAGGTATTATAAAGATAGTAAAATTATTTATTAAAATGAATGTTTATTATGATTTGTATATTTGATATATTTATTTGTAATTATTTTCTTAGAACAATATTAATTTAATAATATTAGATCAAAGTATAATTGACTATATCTTCTTAACATTAATATTCTATTATTAATGCTTAATTTCATGCTTTTATTCTCTTAAATTATCCATAATTTCATAATAGGTATTATTTATTTCTGTATTCATTTTCAATTATAAGCTACTATCTACTTCTATCAATAAGGTGCTTTTGAATTAATTTTTCTTTTTACTTTCTTTGCTTTATTAATTAGCTTCTGATATTTTATATCTTCCTTCAATTTATTACTTTAGATGTCAAGACCTTAAAGTTTAAAAAACTTGCCATAAAGCTTACTTTATTATTACTATGATCATAATACTAGCTGATTGCTAATGTTACTTATTAAAGCAGTCTTTAAAATAGTGATGCTAAAATATGGTAATATAATTATATTAGCTCCTATTAACAAGTATTCACTTAGATATAGCCCTATTTACCTATATTCCATTTGCTCTTTATAATAATATCTTTCTACTTTAGTTTTATTAATCATAAGCTTATAAGAAATTAAGCTACACTAACTAAAGTCTAGACTCTTAATTGCAACACTATTTTTGATAATTAAATTACTTCGTTAAGGAATAAGATAATACCAATTTTTACCTTTATAAAGTAATAGAAAAGGGGTAGAAAAGGTTCAAGAAAGTTAGCTTAGCACTTAGAAATACTTACCATTAAATAACTAAATAAACCAAATTTATAAATGTAAAGTTAGTCTATTAACTAATATAGGTATTCCATGCTTTATAAAAAGATTTTTGTCTAGAAAGCTTTTAATAATTACCTTTAGTTATAATTAGCCTTATCATTATTTCTGGAATGGAATATTTATTTTAAAAGCTTCCTTTAGTTTGGCTAAAGATAGACTTTTTAAAGCTTTTTAATTTCTAAGTTTAAACTTTAATAAAATGATTTAAATGATATAGAGATAAGTTCTTACAATCTTACAACTTCTGATCTTAATATTATATTAAGCAAGTTAAAGTTTATGTCTAGTAAACTTTAATTTATTATACATTTAAAAAACAGCTTTAAAATACTATCTATAGATCCCTTTATAAAATTATCTAATAAAAATTTAATTTTAAACTTAACGATAAAAGAATAGAACTAGATGGCTAAGAACACAACTACAGCTTAAAAGCTTTTAATAGATGTGTAAAGAGCGAAATTGAGATTTAATCTATAGAGCTGCAACTTAGAGATATAATAGAATCCCTGATAATTAAAATGGTGGAAAGTTTCAAGAAAGACTTCTATACCACCTCTTCCTAAGCCAAAAAGGAAGGGAGAAAGCAGGAAACCACTTCTTGGCAGTCGTCTTCTTCACAACTTTAACATTTTTCTTAATATTAACAATCTTAACAACCTGAAATTTAACAAGAGGAACAGAAGAAGGCTCTAAAAAGCAAGCGTACTGAAACACCGACTTCACTAGAGAAGCTCAGATAGCAGGCAAAGTCTGCTTTACACCAGGAGGTGTCAGAATTTAATCCTTCTGGCCAGAAGAGCATGGAACAGCTCATCCAAGGTGTACTAAACCTCCAGGAAGAGGTCAAAAGACTAAAGAAGGACAACGACAAGTTAATGGAGATTCTGAGCAAGCAAGAGGAAATCGAAACAAGACTTATGTCCTAAGAAAGGGAATTAAGTACATTTTGGAACATATCACAGAGTCAGAACTGCTAATCCTAAAATTAGCAGTAGAAACAGACGGAGCTGGGCAATAAGCTTGGAGAAATAGAAGAGAAACTGCAACAGCAAAGGAAACTTAATGAGCAAAGAGATGATCCAATGCTGGTAGAGGTAATTGACAAGAAGAAGAAGGCTAAGCCAATCAAAGTAGTTAAAAGGTGCTTCTATTGTAATTCAGAGAAACACCTATGAAGAAGATGTGAATAATTCCTAAACTTTAAGAGCCAGCATTGGAGAAAATAAAGGAAACAGCAAGCGTAGCAAAAGAAAAAGAAAAAGAGGCGACTATAACAAAGGAAAATTAGAGAGAGACTATTCATGAACTAGCTTGGAAATATTTATAGGAAGAAACCTTTCTCTGAATGGAAGACATAGTTAGAGACTACAAGAACAAGTGGGTGGGAGAGGAGTAGAGACTTATAAACCTTTTTTTAATCCCGGAACAATCTGGGACCGGTATGAAGAGGTGAAAATCCTCGAAAATTGTCAAACTTAACTATTTTAATAATAATAATAATAACAGAATCCCTGCTAAATTATATATGAAAATTATATCCTTAAGGAAATGGTGTACAAATTATAATCGTACCCAAGTGGGGAATCGAACACAGTCTAAATTAAACTTAAAAACTAATAATAATTAATTCAATTATCATACTCAATAAATTAAAATATCCTAAACTTTCCTTATATTACATGGACGACATAGAATAAGCAATTTAGATGAGAAATTATTAGTATATTAATAAGGAAAAATCTTATGTTTTCGCAAAAACCTTAATTACCCTATTTAGAATCCCTTTTGTATTTGTGTGGATTTATAATTTTGGAAATATAATGAATTGTAATTTCTATATGATAAGGGAGCGACTAAATCAAAAGATTGGGATTTATGATATATCATACTATCCGCAAAATTTAAGCCAACTAATTTCCAAGCACCAAATCAAATTTTTAAGATTTCCAAATAAAAACATTCTACAAAATGTTATTTGACAGAAGACCAGGAATATTTTACATTGGAATAGCTGACTAAGAATAAGTTGAAAAGAAAGGTTGAAGAAGGGAATGCTAAGATGAAAATTAAAAAATTACGTTCTTTAATTGAAAGAAATAATTCTAGCAAATAAAGATGTCAATATATCTTAATATTTTAAGTTTAACTAAATGATACAAGTAATAAAAATGATGAAGCATACTTTTATCATTATTTTAATTTAAATCATTTGTTTCAAAATTCCTGAAGGTACTTTTTTATCCTATATGTGTATTCTTTTTAAATTTTAGAAACCTTATTATAAATTAAAAAAGGATCTTCTGAATATAGAATTTAAAGCTTTTTAAAATAACTAAAAAATTTAGAAAGTTAGCATTCAGAAGAAGATTAAAAGAGTATAATCATAGAAAAACAAGATATTTGTCTCTAACTTGCTATCACCTTCTATATTAAGAAGAATAAAAAAATAATTCTAAAAGATAAAATAACTAAAAAAAGAAAATTGATATGAAAGACTGGAAAATAATAGATCTTATTGCTTTATTTCTAAAATTTAAATTAATAAATATAATCTTATGATTTAATAATAACTGATGAATGTATTGCTCCAATTTAATTTTATTTATTTTCCAATGTATTTTCTTTGCTTGAATGACTTATATGTTTAAGTTTATTTCTTCGCTTCTTTATATCAACTCGTTATGGTTTTTCTGGTTTTATTGTAATGAATTAATATATTTTATTATCTTTAAAGCTTTATTTAAAATAATTTTATTTATATACCCAAACTAAATAGTTTTTATGGAGTAGCCTCAACTAGCCTGTTTGATGCTACTTATTAACGTTTATAGCTTAGATATGTATCTATTTTACTTGTAAATAAATATAAAGCTTTCACTTTTAATTAACTAAAAGAGGAAATTAATTGAAGCAAGTAAAGCTTAATTTTTCATAATAAAATACAATAAATTAGAGATAATTGAACAAACCTACAGTTAGATTAATAGCATCAGCTCTATAAATAATTATAATCAGCTATTTTTACTAAGCTAATAAAGAGTTATATCACATTTTTATTCTAATTTAGTGAATTTATTAAATGCAAGCCTAAGAAATTAATTAGCTTTAATTCTTCTAATAAGATAGAATATAGCATTTATGACTGTGAAAATGATTATAACTTTTAGGTTATATCTTATAAGCTTCATCTTATGAAAATAAGCTATAAAATTTTTGATTGATAAGATCCTTTAGAAGGTTCTGAAGAAGATTATTATAAATGCTAAAGCTTTAGTTTGATATAGATGCTTTAATCAAGGATTTAGTATTTTTTGTTAATGAAAAAGAATTATTAAGCTGAAAGGCGAACATTATTTAATTTAATTTAATGAAAAAGAATGAAAATTTAATTTAAGTTAAACAATGTTAAAATAGGCTTCTTCTGTCTTTTACTATACTCCAGCTTCCATTACTTAAACTGTATGAATACAATTAGCTTTTATGATTAAATTAATATACTACATCATTGAAAATTGGTTAAGTAAAATCCCAATCTGTTGTAGTTCAATAGTATTATTACCCATGTGCTTTAACTGATCTGAAATCATAGATATATGTATCCATATTATTTCCATTTCCGTATATTATGAAAGAATCAAGTTAAGTAATGTAAATAGCAGAAGTAGCTCCACTTTTTTTTAATTTACCTGATTTCATTCATTAATTAGTTTTCTAGTCATAAGCTCTTATATAGTTAACTTCTTTCTTCATCTTATAGTTATATCCTCCAAATGTATATACTTTTGACTCTGTTTAATGACATCCAAAGTTACTTACAGGAGTTTCAATTTATTATATACTAGAAAATCTTAGTGAGGCCATATTAAAAACTTCGCACTAGCTTAAGTCAATAAATTCCAGTTCTTTATGTTGGACTCCACTAATAATAAAAATTAGTTTCCTCTTATTAAAGGTTGTTCTATGGAAATACCTCTCAAGCAACATTTCATGCTCTTGCATTTCATCCTATTTAATTTGAATAGCAAATCTAGATTATGCAAATTATTTTCCTCCTGAAACTAAGAGACTTTATTTTGAAATTTACTCAATTTAAGTTTTTCCAAAATCTATATTTCTAGTGGAGAATTTCTTGCTATCATACTATCTAGATTTTACAGAGTAAACAGTTCTCAATTGCTCATTTTTTATTATAGTTTAAATATGACTAAAAGTCCCACCTCATCCCACTAAGCCAGGACATATCTCATACTTAACAATACCAATTCCAAATCTAGCTAGTATTCTACATCCATCCACATTCTTTTACTTTCTTAGAATCTTTCTTAGCAATAAAAGTTTAAGTATTTAGTTTTTCTCCTCAATAATTAACTTTTGGGTATCATTTTAAGGTTTCTTTTTCCAAAAGCTAAACATTTTATTAAAGGTATTTATTATTAAATCTAATAGTGTAAAAAATTAATAGAAGCACGCTTAACTGATGTTTATCACATCTAGTTGCCGTGTTTGCTTTAATTAGAGTTGCAAATATTTTAGTATTTGGATACTACAAAAGTATAGACTTAAATATCTAACATCTAAGGTTATTTATAAGCTTCATAGTAAGTATTGAACATACCCACTAAGATATAAAGAAATCGCTAGTTTTTATATATTTTATTTCTAAATTTATTAAATGGAGCTATAGATTCTAATACATAACTTCTTACTTAGTAAGTTTTATTTTATATAATAATAGTAGTAATAGACAGTCTATTTAAGTCCCTATTGTTCCTTTATTCTATTTAAATCATTCTATTTAATTTAAATTTTTAAGAATATCTCTAGTATGTTATTCAAACCCTTTTTCAAATCAATTTAGTATTTTGCTCTAAAAAAAACTAAAACATCTCAGAAAAAGGTAATGCTAACCTTAAGCTATATTTAACTTTTTTCTTAATAGAAAGATTATTTTAAAAGAGTCTAATAAACCTTATCATATGCTTAAGCTTATAATTATAATCTAAATGATTAAATAGAATATTCCTTAAAATAGATTAGATATATGGCCATTCCAACTGTAATGATAATAAGGTAAAATATTAAATAGAACTAATGAACCTTAAACTTAAAATTTAATAAAGCATACAAGTCTAAATGATGTGCTATATAATTAGAGTTTAGTTATCTATTTATAGTTAAATTTTCTATTTAAATAATCATAAAAGTAGCGAGGAGTAGTTTCGATCTACCGACCTCTGGGTTATGGGCCCAGCGCGCTTCCACTGCGCTACCCCGCTTCTTAATATTATATTTAAAGGTTAATTAAATATCCTATTGTATTATATCATAATATAATTAGCAATGAATCAGCCTTGCGATTATAATTAAAATATATAACTACTAGAATCTTTTTTTACCTTAAGTGCTAAGTTAACTTAGACATAATTATTAAGAATTAATAGCAGAGAATAACTAAAATGAAGCAAGCTAATAGCTATTTAATATTCTAATTACCTTTTTACTTTCAAAGCTTTATAGCAACAAATTTTCCTTATTTGGCTTAAAGCTTTTTTTCCGTTTATAGCTATTTAAGATATTACTTCTTTTATTGCTTAACTAAAATTAAAAAATAGAGATACTATCTGAAAACTATTAACCCTCTTTTAATACTTTCAAGCTAATTTTATTTATTTACCTTGTTTAACAAATTAAAAATAAAGTGAAGCAGGTAAAGATCAAATATCCTGCTTTTACTTATTTTTTCGAAAATATCTGTATAATTAAGCATTTTTTAAATCCTAATTAGATAAAAGGATAGATGAAAGAATCTAAGAATTGGAATATTATATGATTATGTCTTAGCTAAAATTAAAAATACAGTAGTTATAAACATATCAAATTTGATAATGATTGAAGTACTAGAAATGAATAAAAATATCAAAAAGAAATATAAAAGGAACAACATAACCTTAAAAATTTATGCTTAAAGCAATAAAGTAACAGAGATTATTCTTAATGCTTAATAGATCATATAAGATCTAATTTTGTTCAATCAGTAAAATATAGCTCTTAATGCTTTCATCGAAAAAGAACTAAATATATTAAGTAAAAACTACAATTAAACTTACAAGAGAGGTAGCTATGCTAAAATATTTTGTAATGTAATCATTCATGTAATTTGGATCATTATCAGGAATATTTTATTATCGTTGAAAGTTTATAAAGCAAATGTAGTTTAAATTGAAGAGGCATTCTTATAATTAAATGGAAAATACTGAGTAAAATTTTTTAAGAGGAAAATGGAATAATGAGAGATAGAATCTATCGATTAATTCACTTTAGGAAATAAAATGTAAGGTTCAAGAAGAAGTTTAAAGCCTTTCATATGAAAATTACTCCAAAGATTTTGGTTAAAAGGTAAAATCAAAGTCTTAAGATTCAAGCTAATAAATTAGCATTATAGAAGACAAAGAATTTCCTTTTAAAAGAAATTTCTAATTGGATAATTAAAGTGGGATATACCAGGATTGCTAAATTATCAAGAAGAGAGAACTAAAGAAAATTTCTGAGTTAACATCTATATTCTACAGAAGATATTTACATTCTTTTCTAAGTTTGATATATGTACCATGTAACAAACAAGTAAGTTCTTCAAACACTTTACATATCAATTCTAATAACTAGAAATTGGAAAATATAAGGGAGACTTGTAGTACATAAAGAATAAGTTGTAATGAGTATTAAGATAAGTTAAATACTCAGATATTAAAGTGTTTAAATTATAGTTGTAAGAGTTTTAAGAAAAGTTAAATGAATAGATATTTCGAGCTTTTTGTTCAGGATTATAATTCAAAGCTAAACTAAACATTAAGCCTTAAGCTGTAATGCTTCAAGAAATTTATTTAATTGGAAACTTCGAAATTAACTAAAAGGATTTACAAAATATATCCTTATGCTATCACCTTAAAAAACTATCGTTACATAGCACTTCCTTATAAGACTCTAATTTTAACTTCTTGATGAATTTAACAAATTTAGAGTACATTGAAATTTTATAAAAGTCGCTAATAATAGGATAATTTTTAAATGAATACTGTTCAAACTCATTATTGCACACCATAAGACTCCTAAGTAATTATGTTAAATACAAGTTTAAAAAGAATACTTAGGCTTGAAAGGAAAGCTAATAAGAGAGATTTGAATTAACTATAATGAAAACATCTAAGAGTTCATAGATTTATGTCCTAGCCTTAGTCAAGTTTACCTTACTTATTCTTATGACTTACATAATTCCACTTTAAAAACTATACGAAATTTAGATATCTAACATCTCTCTATTACTATTAAGAAAGCTTAATTTACATCTCTAATATTTTCTTATTTCTTTGATAAATAGTTTGAAAGGCTTTAAGAAGCAGAAATAGATAGCTGTAAGTCATTCAATGACGATAATCTATTAGCTCTTTTTAAAAATACTTCTAACTTATTATCTCTAAGCTTAATATAGCTAACTACTGTTACTAGCTAAGCTATTTCATAGATAAGAAACTTTGGTAAAAACTTTAAATATTTGACCCTTTAGTACTTAGAGAGTGTTAATAATGAAGTTCTTTCCTTTATCTTGACTAACTGTATCAAGATAGAGTATTTCTAATTATATCATATGAGTGATATAAAGAATGAAACTTTATAATAAATCAGCTAGAGTAGTCTAAAAAGCTTATAACTGTATAAGTGTAGGTTTGCAGAAAGCAACTGGATTGAGTATATGGAAAACATAAAGCCGTTATAGAATCTAAAGCTCTAATGGTGTAATTTCAGAAACAGTGATGTGAGCTAAATGATTAAAGGCTTTAACAACTTGAAGATACTAAATATAAGTTAAATGAGAATATAACAGGAGAAGTATTTTTAGATACAGACAAAGAAGGAAAACAATATTGTATCTATCAAATTTTAAATCAGTTAAATGTAAAGGAAACTAAAGTTAGTCTATAGGATATTTAGAATATACAAGCTAAGTTTAAAAAGGTGTATGTGACGTATGAAAAGTCTTCGAAATCTTTATTAGACTTCAAGTTAGATACTTATTCATGACAATTTTAAATGACTAGAATAAAAAACAACTAATTTTGTAAAAGTATTAAATTAAAAGAAAATGTAATATATTACTATCTTAAACTATAAAGTTAAAATTAGTGATAAATGTTTATAAGTTAATTAATAAATCAAGTCTTAATTGAAGTTTATCTTCTAAATTTATTAATATCTTTCTAATTATTATTAAGATAAAATTAACTAATGCTTAGATATATTAACAAAATTAGATAATCATAATTAGTATTATACTTTTATTTTAAATTAAGCATTGCTTCTATATATACTTAGTAACTGAATCCTCATAGAAGGAAAATATAAAAAAGATTTAATTTTAAAAAAGTATTTTTCATAAGGCGACTTAGTTTTGTAAGATTAAGTCAAGATGAATAAAATTTAATATACTTAACTAAAATAATTTTATGATTGTTCTCCTTATTAAGAGTCTGACTATAGAAAGAACGAGAAATTTTGTCATAATAGAGACTAAAGCTATTTATATTTCATCTTAGATTATTATTATTAACCTTAGTTAACTTCTTTAATGAAATAAATCTAGAATTTTATCTTTTCTTATCCTTGATTTAAATCAAATTTTAAACTTAAATTCTTAAGAGTAATTTAAACATTTTAAATCTTTCACTTTTTATCATTAGAATAGATACTCTCTTCTTATATTTATATATTTTGCTTTTATTCTACCATTTGAATATTTTAATTAAGCATCTTAGGTAAACATTTTAAATTAGTGTTTTATACCTTGGTTATTTCCTTTTTCCTTAGTTATATTGGTATTTTAATTTTCTGATTGTTCAGCCGATATTTATTATCTACCTTTCTCTTTTTAGCTTAAAGCATAAATTAATAGATAATATCGCTAGAGCTGTACTCTATTATTCAACTGATTATAAGTAATCGATATTTCCCTTAAGCTTACTTAATAGTCTATAACTTGATCACTTTTGTATTTATATTGGTAATACCTGAGATTTAACTATTAATTTATTAATTAGCATTCTAAGATAGATTTAACCAACATCTTAATGTCTATTAAATAAATATAGCTTTCTAATCAAAAACTTCTATTAATAACTTATTTTTTCACTTGTTCTATTATTATACTAAGGCTTATAAATAATAATTAGGTGCTAGTTAGATGTAAACAAGTAAATTTTAGTTATTGAAGTATCTTTTTATAAGTTTCTAGTAATTTATATGAATTAAATTATATAATTATAATAGAAAGGATATCTTTAGATGCTGTAGAAAATTAAGTACAATTAACATATTTTTGGAATAGAAGTTTATTTAATACTACTATGAGATTGTAAGAAAATGGACTAAGCAATGAAAGTAATTAGATAACCATTAATCTAGAAATTAATATTTAAGATACCTAAAATTTTAGATTTAAAGGGATATTTTTAAGAAAAATATAATATCACTTAAAAGAAATAATTAGTTATAGTAATTTTTAGATATTTTGAAATTGGATAAATTAAAATAGCATTTTTGCAATTAAATCATATGACTAAAGTATGAACGGAAAAAGAAAGATAGTTATAAGCTATAACTATGCTTTGATTATATTTATGCACATTGAATATTATAAATTAATTAGTACATTTCATATTATAAAAAAGAAAAAGGAACTTATGTATAGATTTAGATTTAACATTCCATGTAATAGATCAAGGAAAATAGAACTTATTTCATAATAAAAGGTAAATATTTTATAAAAGCGAATTGCAGAGAAAAATACTTTTAGATTAAATTTTTATAGTAATAATACTTAGCTAATAATCCATTTAAATAAACTTATTCTTAACTTCGTTTAATATATTAAAAAATAGGATTGAAGTGTATAAGCTTTTTTGTTTATAGGTTAATAGCAAAATAATTATCTAGTATCAATAAGTATTTCATATCAGGCTATTATAAGAATTGACTAATTAATTCTCATTCTCAAGGTAATCGCTTTTAGTTAGAATTTCAGCTTATTTATATAACCATAAAAGAGCTAATAGATTTGCTTTATATATTTAACTTAATAAAATATTCGCTTTTAAAGTAATAAAAGCTTTAAATAAAAGGGCTACTTTTATGAAAATGATTCTAAATAGGAATTTATTAATTAGAAAATTCTCATAATAAACTCCTAAAATACTTGTTCGCTTAATAGAAAATATACTTTCATTCTGTTAGATGTATTATGAAATAAGGGAATAAATAGACCCATCTTACGACTGTAATATTTAGAAATTATAAGTACCTTAGATGCTTGATGTTCCCTTTTAAATTTTAAAGAAAGCTTTAGAAGCTACCTAGAAAAAAGTGTGAACTAGTAAGAATTTTAATTAAACTAAAGGATTGTTTTTTATTACTATATTAAACAAGTACATCTTTTATAGGATAACTAATTAAATTACTTGTTGAGTATGTCTTATTTGTTCTTTTTGTGAAATGCTTTAAAAATTGATCTTTTGCTCCTTTTTACTTGGGTGATAACTAAAATTATATAAGCTTTAGGAAATAGTTAAATCTCATTTATAGTAGCTTTTAATAATAATTTGAAAATTATTTGATGCTTTACTTTAAAATAAAGTAATATTTAATTACTATAAGTATATGCTATTATTATTCAGATGGAATATATTAAATAATCCTATTTTCTATTCATAATCATCGCTACTCTCTAAAAATCCGTTTTCTTTATTCTAGAATAATTGAGATGGAGGTAAATAGCTACCTGCTCTAATGGGAAGTACAAATTCAGTGATAATATAAATGATTAGTTTAGATAAACTATTATAAAGAAACTCGCTAAATCATTTGTTTGAAGCCTATTTATAAAAAAAAACTTCAGAATGCGAATATACGAACAGAAAACACTACGCAAAGAATAAATGCTCAACTTGTGATCTCAATGAAAAAAGACAAATAAAAAGCTAATATGATCATTATGAATGAAAATTATTGGCAAGAAATATGTTTTATGATATCCAGATTCATTTTTTTCCGATCTACCTCTCTTGGAGATTAATTTTATACTACTTTAATAAAAAACTCTACTAATTACTGTAGACTTATCGGAAATCGAAAGGAATTAAATAAAATTTTCTAGAAATTAAAAAAACTAGGTATAAGAAATGATAATTTGAATTAAGATAAGAGGATATTATAATATTGTATTTATTAATTTTACTTAAATAATAGAAAAATATCTTAATATTAAGCAATAATTTAAACATCTTAAAACTATTTACAATAATAATAACTTTATTAATACATACTTATAAATATATGATATAGCTTTGATTTAATCAAATTATTATATTACATTAATGAAGTTTATATATTTTGCCTATTTAGTTACTTTATACCTTTTTAGAAATTTCTAAACTAAACTCTATTGATTTTTTATCTGGATTTTTATAGATCACTTCTAACTTTCTAAACTTAGCTTATAGTTTCTAAATATCTCTAAGCTTATTTTTGTTTCTTTTATATTTAATTGCTTTAAATTTTGATAAACTGGATATTCCTTTTCATCTTCATCTGTTTTAAGAAATACTTTCTCTGTTATATTTTTATTTTCACTTAAATTTAAGATCTTTAGTTTATAAAAGCTTCGAGTTATTAATGCCACATCATTGTTATTTAAACTGCATCATTGTAGCTTTAGGTTTTCTAATTATTATATATTAGTCACTTATTAGACCCAATTACTAGCTTAAAACCTACATTTATACAATTATAAGCTTTTAAGTTGTAAGCAACTTTAGCTGATTTATTACAACATCTCGTTTTTAATTCCATTCATATGATAAAGTTAGAAATATTCAATCTAACAACAATTGGTTAATAAATGATAGTACTTCGTTATTGATACTCTCTAAGCTATATTAATCATTCTAACCTTTTTTATTCTTTTTCAAATCACTTTAGATCCAACTTGTCGTAAAGTTTAAGGTAACTTTAATAATTATAAACTGACCAATTCAGCTTAATTATAAAGGCTATTAGTTTAATGGAGACTTTAAGGTACATCTTAATAAAAGATATGGGAGATAGTAAAAATATTAGATTAAATGTAATTAGAATAATTTCCTAGTTAAACATAAAGAGGTTTTTATACTATATAAGAATAATTAATCCTTAGTATACATTCTTTAATCAATTGCTAGGGCCAACCTTATAAAAAGGAACCTAATTCAAAATTTATTTAATCATCTAAATTATGCCTCCTCATTCTAACTTCAAATCATTCAATTCTTCTCTAAGTTAACATTTTATGCAACCAAACTAAATTATCAGAGGTATAATTAATTCAGTCTCTTATCGAAAAAACAATAAAGTACCCGAAAATAATTTGAGAACAACTAGTAAGTGTAGGAGAAGTAAGAAAAGAAAGATTAAAAGAAGAAAGAATTGAGATACTTTAAAATGCTTTAGTAAGGAAAAGTATGCAGAAAATAATACTAGATATAGTAATTTATTGATATACTATTTAAATTTATCTTTAAAATACAATTTTAAGTTATAACACTGCTTAAAATAACTAAGAAGTACCATATTTTAATCTAACTATTACCAGATAAATATGGCTCAATTAACCTCAATAACTACTATTTTTATCTAACTTTAGTTTACTTACAAATTATGCAAGAAAGTCTAAATTTTTATAATAACTTTAAACTTTTATTTTATAAAACTGCTAAAAGAGAAAGGTAAAGTTATAAAAAATAGAGTGAAAGTTTAAAACTTAGGTTCATATGGAATAGTTTATATTTTGATAGCATTTACAGTTGAGCAATATTAAAAATAGTAAAATAATAAAATAGAATAAAGTAAGATATAACTAAAAAAGGCAGAAGTGTAGATCATCTTGGGAATTATATTAATTAAAGAGATATAGAAATTTAATAACAGTAGAAATAAGAAAAATGCAAATGAAAATTAACGGAGGAAGATGATTACACTGTAATAGTAAGTATATTTTAAAGATTTTTAGAGACATTATAGTTAATAAAATAGCATTCCTTATAATTAGAACAATCATTAAACAATTTATCAATACTTTTATTATTATTTTACTTTAATATCGCTTCTCTAATATAAAATATAAAAAATATCATCAAATTTGAAAGGCTAACTAGATACTTTTAATAGTTGAGTGAGAATAAAAACGATTATAAAATAAGGAAAAACCTTAATAAAATATAAGAAAATAGCTTAAAAATGTAAAATATCTCTCTTAGTAGAAGTTACTTAATAATTTTTAGTTTATATTTAGTAATTTTATAGGAATTCTAATCTTATTAAATTAAAGTAAAATAACTATTTATTAAGCTTTTATCTAATTAGTTTCAATTATTATTTCTTTAAATAATTTTAGTAAATAGAGATAGATTAATAATACATTTCAAATTATAAGTAGTGTAAATAAGTCTCTTGTAATAAAACAATCTTTTTTGCTTCAAGATAAACTTTCTTAGTTTTTCCTTTCGAAATAAACCAAATTTAATATTCTATTTCTTAATTTAAGATTTGATTTTGTAAGAGATAAGATAATTTTAAATTCTTTCAATAAGAAGTAAGCTTAGTTTAGTAGTTAAGAGAGAAACTCATTTTAGTTCTATCCATTTAGTATTTGTTATAAGCCTTCATTCAATAGATGGTAGTAAAAGTAAATAAGATTAAAGAATCTTGGTATAATTTTATTTTTCTTAGTTTTTGAGTTTTTATGTTTCTTGTAAAAGTAAAATATCATTAATATGGAATATTTTTCGTAGAATACAAATAATTTCAATTTGGCTCCAAGATAAAATAAAGGCTTAGTATAGATTATATTAATAGTATCAAGACTTAGTAGAAAAAGATTATCTATTTGAATGATTTTCCACTAGTATTACTAAAGTGATATTAATATAAGCTTAGCATTTAATTTAGATTTACTATTTAAATAGAAAATTATTTACATTTAATGTAAACAAATGCTATGGTTTATATATAATTTTTGGAACAAAAACATAGTAAAGTAAACTAAGAAAAGAAGAATCAGCAAGATAGATCTGAAAATTACATTTAACTAAATAAAACATTTTAAAACTTTATTTTACTATTTTAAGTAATTTTTTTCTAAATCTAAATGCAAAACCTAAGTATTAAAATTATTTATATTAAGAAACTAATTGGTAGCGATTATTATTAAGTTGGAATACTTTAGGACAGTTAAGTTCTAACTGTGCAACTTACTCTGAAAGTATTTTAATAATCATAACGCATTTCTCTCATCACTCTTTTAATTATTTAAGAAATTAACCCTATTTGATAATTTTCCTATTTAAAAGTTTAGGAATCTTAGAAATAAAAAATCATAGAAAATGGTATAGTTTTTTTTGATTTTAACTTATTAAAAAATAAAGAAAACTAATTACTATTAAATAGTTTAGATAAAATAAATGTTTAGATCATTCTAAAATTTTATCTTAAGTAATTGAGTTGGTCTTTCGTTTTTACACAACTTTGTATATAAGAAAAATATATAAAATATAAGGTTTAAGATATAAATAATAGGAAGAAAGGGATTCTTAAATAATGAAATAAGTATCATATGCTATAAAGATGATAAAAGAGATAAAAGATAAAGTAGGATCATTTTAGAGAGTTATAATGGTTGAACTAAAAGGTGGATTCAAGTGCTATATCTACGATTTAACAACTATTGTAGTTTATAGAACTGCTTATTTGTTCTATTTATTAACTGGTTACTATTTCATAGAAAAAATACTTCAATTAGAAGATATAAAAATAATTATTGTCAAAATTATTGCGAAGGCAACAAACGAGAAGATGAAATTAATATCTGAATTCCTTTTAAATTTAAGATTTTAAGCTTAAATTAATGAAGCAAAATCTAAGCTTTTCTAAAGTTAAGATATTTATGATAATATTATAAAAATCCTTTAATGCAATATAATAAACATCTTTCATTTACTATATTTTTATACCTATATCACTTATTATAAAAGCCATTTTATTATTAATTTATATTCTAGATAATTAGTTAAAAAAGAGTAGTCTACTAAATAATAAAACTAAAATGAGAGAAAATTAATTAAGTTTAAGTGATTATTATAAACCTAATCTTGTAATTAAACTAAGCAACTGAAGAATGGTAGTTAAATAAAGTAACTGTAAATATTTTATTAGTTTAGAAATAATTTAATGGCTGATATTCTAAATTAAGGTTATATTATACCTTTTTAAGAAAAGTATTAAAATTATTATTTTCTCAAGTAATTGCAAGCATTATGAAAATACTTAATCGCTTTTAATTTTTTGTAAAGTCTCATTATTCAAGGAGGTTCATTAATAAATTATTATTTCTTCATTTAGATTTATTTGGAAAGATTGCTTCAAGGTAATTTAACTTCCATCTTTAAATAAAAAGCCTATTTAAGCAATCTTAGCTTAATATTTTATAATTTAAATGAAATACGTAGAACAAACTACTATACTTACAGGCATGCCTTCCTTACTTGCCTTAAATCATTTTCCTTATTTTCAGTAGTACTGACCATTAAGTAGTTAACTTCCTCATCTTAAAGGAAGTATACTGAAAGAAAATGATGGGCTAATTAATTTGGAGCAACTTTTGTAAAATAAAGGGTAGAAGCATCTATTTGAACCTAGAATTTCAATGCTAGTTACAGAATGTGAACATAAAGATAGAAAACACTATGCTAAGAATATGTGCTCAATTTGCTACCACATTTAAAGGAAAAAAAATAAGTTAGCTTAATGTTGTCACACAGGTAGAAAAGTCTTTGCAAGAAATATGTGCTGCAGTTGCTATTCTTCAGCTTACAAGAAATATAGAAAGAACAAATTAAAAGTAAAGTAATGAGACAAAACTTTTGGTTGAGTTAAGAATTAGTTAAAATTAAATTATGTTTATAATAATTTTGGTTTTTATTTAATTAGTTTGAATAAATTTGGTATATAAAATACCACTGGTAAATAATGAAATGATAAGCACGAAGCTAAATAGTAAAGGTAGATTTGTTATTAAATAAAAACTTTGGGTAATAAAATAATTTGTAGTACTTTATTTTAATTATTTTCTCTATATTTATTAATTAATAAAATATCCTTAAAAATCTTAAGCATATAAGTAAGCATTAGGAGATAAAATACATCTAGACCTTAGTGCTTTAAATAAATAAAAATATCATGAAAGTGAGTGCTATTGGTATTAAGTTATATTTTAAATGGATACGTATTATATCAAATAACTTATGAATCAGATCTTTCTAATCTTATAGATTTAGTAAAGTAAATTAGTATGATTACTAGGTATTTTATCCTTGAAGGTTAGATATAATTAATTTCTAACTAGCTTAAATAATAGACTTCTTATAGATTATGAATATAGTGCTCTGATGCAAATAGACTTAAAAATAAGCCTCTTTAATAAATTGGGGCTTTAATGATAAATTTAAATTAATCTTTCCTAATTTAATATAAAGAGATATAGAGCTTTTAAGCTAGTATTATACTAGCTTCTTACTAAAGTTATTTTAATAATATAATTAAACCTATTTAGCTGCTTTTATTTACATATATCAAATCAAGAAAAAACTAATAAAGGAAAATAGAAAACATCAGAACAATAATTTATTATCAAGAGAATAAAGGATTACTAAAAGTAAAATTTAGGCCTTTTATTAATATAGTGAAATAGAGTATAAACTAAAATTAAAAACCTAATAAAACCTAAACAAGTTAATACTTTTCAATAACAGCGAAAAATACACTAAATCCTTTTTAAAAAGGGATAACTTTGTTGCTATTAAAATAAAAAAACCAAAATGCTTAAATTCAAATATTTGAGAATCATAAACATTTATTTTCTAACTAATTATACCTAAAGTATTTAAAGCTTCTGATTCAATTATGTTTAATTATGATTCTAGCACTTTTGATTGTTTGAACATTCATTTAACAATTTATTCTAAAAATATGAAAGCAGCTTATATAAATAAAGTTTATTAAATTAATTAGAGATTTTTTAACTAAAATAGCTTAAATCATACTAATTAATGCTGCTTCAAATATTTTAAAATTTAAGAAATCTTAGCAATCGGAGAAATTTAGCAAGGTTTTAAAGTTCCAATAATGGGAATTTTTAAGCATTTAAGGATAAGAAGAGAGATAAATTCATATAGAGAATTGTTGTTAGTTAGCACTTTAGAAAGCGGCACATAATTTTTTAAAAATAGTGTAAATTTTTTTTATACAGATATAACAATAAAAATAATGGAGTTTAACTTGTGCTCGTATAAATAATAATAATAGAAGTTTTAAGTTAATTTTGATATTAAAGTATTTCCTTATATCACTAAATTAGTAATTGTCCTTAAACAATTATGAATAGTATCTGCTTACAGACTTATAAATCTGATAATTTAATTTGAGTATAATTTAAAGCTTAATAATTAATACCTAAATTAAGAAATAAAAGAAGACATACTTGTAATTCTTTACAAATTAGTTTTAATTTAACTATTTTAGTTTTCCTAAGTGATTTATCTTTTTTAATATATCTGAATGAGATCATATATTACAATCTAAAATAGCTAACTACTTATTATATTTTGTTATTTATATATTCTTCATTTTAAATTTTATATCTGTTTAGTAATTAAATATTTTAAAATATTCAACATTCAACTCAAAAAGGATAAACCATGAAAAGCGATTAAAGCTAATTTATACTTAAAAAAAGTTATTTCTATATACTAATAAATTAGCTTTAATTCTAAACTACATAGATCTTAAAAATGTATTGATACTTTTAGTTAAAGCAAATAAAGTATTAAAAATTGCTTAAAGCTAAGATTATTTTTCTTTAAAACTCATACTTATTTTATTATGTATTATTAATTTACATAATTTATCCATTATGAAATTATGTAAAAATAGAATTATCTCTGTTGCTATATATATCTTAAAGTCATGCTTTAAAATAGATAGTTAGAAAATATCATATTAGCTTTATTCTATATTTAATTATTTTTCTTTATTCAAAAAATTAAAAGTTAACTGTTTTATTATTCTCAATTTTGCATTAAGCAGTTAACTTACTCTTATTCAAATAACTTAAATCATTTAACTTAAATTAGAATCTTTTAGTTAAGGATCATTTAATTAATTTTTATTATTTAAGGTATGCTATTTCCTTAAATTTAACTTTATTATTAGAATAGAAGGATGTTATTTTGCTTATTTAACTAAGTATATTTTTTTAATTATTTTAAAATTAAGCTCAGACTAGGAAATTATAATGCAATCTTTTATCTAAGGCTACATACTTAATTAAAATGACATAGATTTTTGTAAATCACTGCTTGTTTATAAGTTTCTTGAGATATTAATAATAGGATCCGAGGTAGTATAGTGGCTAGTATTTCTGCCTGTCACGCAGACGACCCGGGTTCAATCCCCGGCCTCGGAGTTTTAAATTCCTTCTTATTATTTAAGGCTATATTTATTTTCATTTTGATACTAAAGGCTGTGATTCATTTTGCTCACTTTGCTTTTATTAAGTAAATTTCATTTCATAATAATAATAATATATACTAATTGTCAATATAAGTGTTTACCTTCTTTAGGGTTTTCAACCTGATTAGGGTGGCCCATTAAATTTTATGTGGGAGGATTTCACGACCTTTTTAATTAGGAAGGTTAATCAACTTGCTCTCTCTTAGTTTAGACATTAAAATATTTTCTTTTTGTAAATTCCTTCTCTTGTTATTCAAAGTCTTGAGATCCGTCTTAACGTTCTTTTTTCTTCTCTTACTTGAAGGTTTTTAAAGTCTTTACAGTTTCTTATTGAGTGCTATGTTGATATACAATATCAGCATATTTTCTGGCAACTTGTTTTTTTGTCTCTTGATAAGGATTCTTTCTATTTTTTCAACTCTTTCAGAAATTCCTTTATTTTTGTCCTCTTAAGTCGAGGCAATATATTATTATTAGATTTGAGGAAGTGGCTACTAGTATTAAGGTTTTTCTATCTACATTGATACTACTTAACTAGATGATTGTTAGGACAGTAATCATATTTATTCCCTTGTGATATGCTTATTTGTGACAAGTAAAGTCTTTAGTTTATCCTGCTCTTCGTTAAGCATTTTGTACTAAGTTAAAATGGACCTTAATTGGTCTGAAAGGTTAAAGATTGTCTCTTCTTACTTAGCTATTTTGAGTAATAGATTTCCAACTTAATGAGCCTTGTTTATTTCTTTTTCTCCTACAAGGCGTTTACCTTCATATGAGGAGGTTGAATCCTCGTTTTCAATGGGCTTATCCTACTTACGAATTTATTTGTAAGTAAATCTCTTGACTTTCATTTACTCACTTTTCGTAAATTTAATCCTGCACTTTATTGATTTATATTTTTTTTCTGAGTTAGAAGATTTATTAAAGTAAATTTAGTTTCTGATATTTCTTTGTTATAATAATCTTTAAATATATTTTACATTGCAACTAATTAAAATTTTGAATATAGTTAAATATTTTTCTTAATTATTTTTATTTAACTTAATTTATAAATTTATTTCTTTATTAAAACTTTATTAGTTTTAATTTATTTATTTAACTTTTATTATAATATGAATAAATAGGGAGCAGCAACCCTCCAACTTACATTGACTTAAGATTGGTACCAGGAAGTACCCAAGGGCTAAGGATTGAACAAGAATCTTAGTAGGAACCAAGAAAGAAGATAAGACTGAAGAGGCATCAAATAACATTATTGATGAAAGATGCCAGATACTAAGGTCAGGAGAACTATTAGGTAATCTGGAGAAGTGTATTCTGTATTGTGAGTAACCTCACCCTAGATGCCACCACAGGGAAGGATGAGTAAGCTCGGAAGAGGCAAATCTAACAAGCCCGAGGGTTCTCGCTAACAGTATGAACGTTTGACTAACGGGCTACAAATGACTTCATTACTAATCCTAATTTGGATCCCATTCAAGAAGATTGAAGCATTTGGCTCAATATTCTTGAATAATTTTTATTAGAAGGTTCCCCATTTAGAAAACCTGACATAACTCATTGGAAAAATAGAACGACAACAAGAAATATGAGAACACTTTTTTCTAATATTAATACTAATATTGAAAGTGCTGTGCACCAACAAGGTGTTACGACTCTATAATAATATTTATTTAATCTACCTTATTTTACTGAAATTATTTAAAGAAATAATAATTGAAATTAAATAAAAGTTTATCAATTAGCTATTCTACTGTAAATTTTAAATTTTATAAATATGGTATATTGTCTATCACCTTTGAGAATGGTAATTTTCCTTAATATAATGAGATTAACATTATTATAAAATTACTAAATAAAAAAAAGTATTAAGCAATTTCTACTAAGAGAGATATTTTACATTATTTTAAGGAATTTTCTTATATTTTATTAAGGTTTTTGCTTCTTTTATAATCATTTTTCCTCTCAGTCAAGTATTAAAAGTATCTAGGTTAGCTTTCAAATTTTATAATTATTTTTATAGTTGACATTAGAGAAGTGTAATAAAAGTATTGCCAAATTACTTAATGATTACTAATTATAAGGAATGTTATTTTATTAAATTAATGTCTATAAAAAAACTTTAAATTACAGTGTAGTCACCTTCCTCCATTAATTTTTATTTCAATTTTCTTTTTTCTACTGTTATTAAAATCTATATCTCTATAATTAATACAATTCCCAAGATGATCTACATAAATCTTCTGCTTTTTTAGTTATATCTTATTTTATTCTATTTTATTATTTTTAATATTAGTTCAATTGTAAATGCTATCAAAATATTAAAACTACTTCATATGAATCAAAGTTTTTGATTTTCATATCTATTTTTTATAACTTTACTTTTCTTTTTATCAAGCTTTTTAAATAAAACTTTAAAATTATTATAAAAATTTGGATACTTTTTAAACAAATTAAAATTAGATCAAAATAGTTGTTATTGAGGTTATTTAAATAATATTTGTCTGCTAATACTTAGATTTAGCTTCCTATTTCTTAGTAATGTTAAGAAATGTTTTAAACTTAAAATATGATATAGATAAAATACTATATCTAGTACTATTTTCTGCATATTTTTCCTTTCTAAAGCATAATAATCTCAATTATTTCTTCTTTTAATCTTTCTTTCCTTACTTCTCCTACACTTACTAAGTATTCTCAAGTTATTTTCGGATTCTTTATTAGGTTTTCTATATGAGATTCCTCTAATAATAGCTCTGATAATTTAATTTGGTTCTATATAATCTTAACTTAGAGAAGAATTGAATGATTTTAAGCTAGAATAGAGAGGCATAATAAAGAGGATTGAATAAAATTTTGAATTAGCTTAATTTAGAAAGTTGGTGCTAAGAATTGATTAAAGAATCTGCATATTTAATTAGTTATTCTTATATATTTAATTAGATAAGAAATATCTTTATGTTTAACTAAGAAATTATTCTATATACATTCAATTTTACTTTTAAACTATCTCCACCTATCTTTTATTAAGATATACCTTAAAGTCTTTAATTCTATTTAAATAATAGCCTCGAAGGATTAAGTTTAATTGGTGAATTTATAATTATTAAAGCTATCTTAAACTTTACGATAAGCTGAAGAGATTTTAGGTAGTTTTAAGAAAATAAAAATTGGATTATAGAAAGTTAGATACTTATATTTAGTTTATTAGTTAGAGTTTTGAGAAGCTTAGAATAGGAGATAGACTTTAATTTAAAGTTATAAAAATAAAAATTTAAATAAAGGTATAATCTCATTATTCTTTAAGACTCAATCATGTTAGCTTATTAGAAGTTATTATAATTTTATATTTCAGACTTACTAAATAAGGTATAGACTTAATTATTTTTAATTTTGATGGTATTCTATAAGTGCTAATATAAATTTAAAGGTATGCTTTTCTTAGATTTATAATAAATCTAATAATAATTTCATACTTTGTATAACAATATCTAATAATTTTATCTTAAGGATTTAAAGGTAGATGATTTTTAGTTAGACGATTATATAAATTACTTATAAACAATGTATAAAATTTTAAATTTAACTTGCTATTATTCTCTGTATGATATAAGTAAATTAATTATAATCATAACTATACCAGGATAATTAGCTTTATCTTATTTATATTAAGTAGTTGCCTTTATTCTTAATTTTAAAGTCTAAATTTCATTTAATTATATTTTTTAACTAAACTCTCTAATTTTAGATTACTAAGTTACCTATTAACTATCCAAGAATGTCTTAAAAATTAAAGTTTAAAGCTAATATTAAAATATACCTATTTAGTTTATTTCCTAGCTAATTATTAGTTATGAACTAGCTATTACTTTAAGTAAATACAAAAGTATTACCATTTTTACATCCTTTAAAATCATAAATTAATCAAATTACTCTAAATCAATTATACCTTATAATTATCAAGGAATCAGTATCTAAGGATTCATTATCTGAGATTATTAAATAAATGCATCTAATTATAGTTTTTATATTGTTATGCTAAATTTATTAACTATCAAGTTTTCAAAGGAAAGCTTTAATCAAAATTAAATCGTTCATTAACATTGCTTGAAGTGTATTAAAACTAACGGAAACTTTTTAGCATCTTAGATATAAAAGAAAAAAATCTCAAATAATATAAGCAAGTTTTGCATGAAATCAATTTTAATATTTTGGTTGATGAAAACCATTTAAAATTTGAAAAATATTTGCTTTAAAACTAATATTATCTGCCTTTAAAATTTAATTATATTCAAATATATAATATACTTATCAGCAGTCATTAAGTATTTTAATAATTTTTTCTCTTTGTCTCTTAATATATCCTAGCTTTCATTACTAAATGATATAATCATAACTAGCTGCTATGTTTAAATTAATTTACCATATCACTAAAATTGGTTGTGCAAAGTCTCAATCTGTATTACTTAAATAGTACTGTTTCCATGTACTTCAACTTATTTAAATTATAAATATACGTATCTAAATATTTTCCATTTCCATACACAAGGAAAGATTAAAGACAAGTAATGTAAATAGCAGAAGCAGTTCCACTTTTTTTAATTTACCTTAATTTATTAATTTATTAGATTTTAGTCATAAGTTCTTATATAATTAAGTTCTTTCTTTATCTTATAGTTATATCCTCCAAATGTATAAACTTTCTAATATGTTTAATGACATCCAAAGTTACTTGCAGGTATTTAAATCTATTATAAAATAGTAAAGTTTTGGGTATTCATGGTAAAAGCTTCACACTATTTTGACCAATAAAATCTTGCTACTTATGTTGGACTTCACTTATAATAAATATTAGTTTCCTCTTATTAATTGTGGCTCTATGGAAATACATCCCATTCAACATTTCATACTTTTATGCTTTATTCTAATTTGATTTAATAGCAAATCTTTGATTTTCCTACCGAAACTAAGAGACTTTTTTCTGCAATTACTCAACTTAAATTTTTCTAAATTCTATATTTTAAATGGAAAATGGATTTTATTCGAAGCGTCTAGTTTTATAAATTAAACAGTCTCCCATCGCTAAACTTAAAATTTTAACAAAATTTGTCTAAAAACTTTCATTAACCAATTAAACCATAACAAAGCTCATACTTAAAAAATCCGATTCCAAATCTAGCGGACATCCTACATACAATCACAATTTTTTAATTTCTTAGAATTTTTATTAGAAACAATATTTAAAATATTTAGTTTTTCACCTCAATTTTTAATTTTTTGGTATTATTTGAATGTTTCTTTTTCCAAGTGCTAAATATTTTTAAAGGTATTTAATATTAAACTTAAAAATATAAATAATAGAATACATTGAGCATAATTTATAACTGCATACCAAATTAAGCTAAAAAGCTTTAGTTTATCATTTTAATTTGATTTATTATAAAAAGTTTCTCGAAAAAAGCAAAATTTGTATTATTAATAATTGAATGCTTCTTTCAATTTATTAATAGACTTTAGCTTTCAAAGCACTTTAAAGGTATTTAACTAGTTAATTATTTGCTTAATAGTGTAATTAATTTTATTTCTGTTATGAATTTTTATTATGGGAATGTATAAAAATTATTTTTATGATAAATAAATTGTATTATCATAGCTAATTAAGCTAAATAGGCTACTTATGCAACTTATTAGCTTTGTATATGCTGCATTGAGAGTATTATAAAGTAAATTTAACTTCCCATTTCCCTTTTATTTTAGTGAATATCCATATATTTTCAAAAGATTAAGAAAATTTTAGTATGAAGTGAACAATCCTTTAAAGTAAATTGAGTATTTATATAAAAGGGATTAGAATTAAAGATAATGTAGTAAAAATTAAGCTTAAACTTTATCTACCTTCTTTTATATACAATAAGCTTATTTTAATTTAGTTCTTAATATCTGAAAGTTATTAGTAGGATTATTTTAGTAATCATAGCAATAAATAGTAACTAACTATATTTAGCTTTATTTTAGTGAGAATATAGGATTGGTAATCCACATGATTGCCAAGTTCTAAAATGAATGAATTAGACAAAAATGAAACTAGAAATTATAAAAGTATTTATAAAGCTAATATCTTTTATCTTAGAAATTTAGAATTCTCATCTAAATTATTTAGTAGAAAACTCCTTTTAATAGATAAATATATGGTATTTTCTTTAATAAAAATAATAAGTTTAAAAATAAAAAATAGGAGTATATTTAAATATGACTAAAACTAAAGAGAATAGATATATATTAAATTAGTTAAAACTAAAAAGCTTTTGCTTCTAAAAATAATATAGGAGACTTAATTAAATATTGTTATATTGCTATAAAATAATAATAGTTTATTTACTTTTAGTAGTTAAATATAATTATTAAGTAGCATTAAAAGTAGCGAGGAGTAGTTTCGATCTACCGACCTCTGGGTTATGGGCCCAGCGCGCTTCCACTGCGCTACCCCGCTTCTTAATATTATATTTAAAGGTTGAATAAATATCCTATTGTATTATCTTATAATAGGATAAACAATTAATAAAACTTAGAATATAACTATAAAATTTATTTAAACTAAAGTGTTAAAGCAACTTTAATCATTATTTTTGTCAAAAATAATAGAAAAGAAAAGCTATTAAGAATCAATTTAATAGTTAAGTATTATCTTAGAATTTTATTTGTTTTTTAATTATAAAAATAAAAATTTCCCTCCTTTTCACTTAAGTTACAAGATTTAAAATTAGATTAATTTAAGAAATTATTTATTAAATATTTAACTATAGTTGGAAATACAATTAGATACTTGCAATTTATATAGAAGAAGGAATAACTTAAATAGAATAAAGTTTATTTAATTTATTAGCTTTGATAGTTAAATTATCATAGAGATCAAGTATATCAAATATACTGTAAGCTATATTAATTAAATACTAATATTATATATTCAATAACCAAGAAATTATCTATAGTTGCTATAATCAGTTTAGAACTCTTTTAGTTAATATTTAAATTAAGAATTACATTAACTTCATAATTTAAAATTTATAAAGTAATATAATATGAACATTAACTTTTTATATTATAAGGCTAAAATTAAATGAGGGTAATTATTATAAATAAAACCCAAAAGTAATAATTGAATAAAGATAAAAAGATTTGAAATTATATTTAGAAATCTCTATGTAGTATATTATTCATTTAAGTTTGAATTTATTGTAAAATATTACGAAAAATCACAGAATCAGATATTAACAATAACTAATCTTAATTAAAATTATACAAACGTTGATTACTATTAACATCATATTAAATAAATAATAGTATGAGCTTAATAAATATAGAACTAGACTCAGAAGATAATTTTTTAGTAGTATTTTACTTTTAGTTTTAATTTAGGTATATTATATATAATTATTCCAACCAAATTAAGGATATAGAATAATTTAGTGATATTAATAAACAAGTTAATATATAGAAGATATTTAGAATATGTGTTACTACTATTTACTAGGGAAATAATTAAACTGCTACTGTTTTAATTAATTTATCTAAGGTTCATCTACCTCTTCTAAATTACTAGATATCACTAACTCTCTTCTTAAATTATATCTCTTTAACTCCTATCTGCTTAAATAATTCTATCATTTTTATTTTAATCTTATAAATATCACAAACTACTAGCATTTCTTAAATGTAAAATTTAGAAGAAGCAACAACTCTATGTGATTTAAAATAATTTAATAAGAATCATATAATAAATAAAAAAATAATTTATATAAGCTGCTTTTAATTATATTGCTTATTTTTTGATGAATATCAAATAGACAAAAGAGATATATCTAAAACCAATTACTTTTTGATAAGAGATATTTAATTATCTGATATAGTAGTGCTAGATAATTATTTTATTTTATCATGATTCTTCAAATATTTAACCTAAATTTTTGCTTTTTTCAATTATTATAATTACAATTTAGTTTTTTTAATGTGAGTTATTAACTCTATTTTAAGCTTTATTCAAATTTGATATACGTTTATCATTGTAGTTTACTAAAAAAATAATAAATGCTTCAATTAAAATGGCATTAAAAGATATAAGAATATAATAAATAATAATAGTTCAATAGCCTTATAACTCTTTGGTATATCTTCTTTTAATCCTATTTTAATTAAAGTACACTATTAATAAATATAAGAAATCTTATATTAAAATCTAGTTAGAAAGAAATAAGTTATATCTTACATTTTAAAATAAATTATCTAGAATCATTCTAACTTAATCTTCTAAATTATAAAGTTACTAACAAAATATTTTAAAAATATTTTTCATTAGAGAAAGTTTATGTTTTATATAAATATTAATCCCTTATACAAAATATTCTTTAATAGCCAATAAAAACTAACTTTTAGATAATCTAGTTATTATAAAATAAAGCTATATATACATTTAATTATTAAGAGTATGCTAATATGCTTAAAACTTTTATTTAGATATCATTCAATTTATTAATATAGAGAAAGGAATTAAAGTAAAGCAATTTAAATTATTTTAATATTTTAAATTATTAATTTCAGTTATTATATCTGAATAAGTCTACCTTTATTACCTAGTTTTTAATTTATCAATTTATTATTTAAATTACCAGTGAATATTTATAAATATATACCTATATATACCTATTTTATTAGACAACTTAAACAAAAATGTGATAATAATAATTAGCATTATTTATTTAAAATAATTGTTAGCTTATCTTAAACATAATCTCATGTCTTTATTTCTAGTTTACTTTTTACGTACTTCTTGTAAGCTGAAGAATAGCAACTGCAACACATATTTCTTGCAAATACTTTTCTATCTGGGTGACCACATTATGATATTTTATTTCTTTTCCTTTAATTGTGGTAGCAAGTTTAACACATATTCTTAGCATAGTGCTTTCTATTTTTGTGTTCGCATCCTGTTACCTACATTGAGATTCTAGGTTCATATAAGGAGTTCTATCCTTTATGTAACAAAAGTTGTTCCAAATTAATTGCCACATCCTTTTCTTTGACTGTACATCCTTTAAGAGGAGGAAGTTATTTACTTAGTGGCCATTACTACTGGAAATAAGGAAAAGGATTTAAGGCAATTAAGGAAGGCATTCCTGTAATTATAGTAGTTTGTTCTACGTATTTCATTTAAATTATAAAATTCTAAGCTAAGATTGCTTAAATAGGCCTTTCATTTAAAATGGAAGTTAAATTTCCTTTAAAATATTTTAAAAGTTGACGTAAATCAGAGAAATTATAATCTATAAAATAATCTATACATATCTAAACACCTTGTGTAAAAATTAAGACGAAGCATGGAATTTAGAAAGGATAAATTAGATAAGCAAAAAATGTAGTTAAATGTAAAATAATAATTTTCATATTTCTCTTAAAAGAAAAATGTAAAGGAATATAAGCTTAATTTAATAGGTATGGATTTATTTACCAAGCTAACAAAATAAAAATTTACAGTTAGTTTATAAAACTACCGATCTTCAGTTATTTGCTTATTAACAAATTCTAATTTATTATATAATCTAACTCAATTTTAGAAAATATTCTCATTTGCAATTTCCTAAAACCCAATTAACTAACCTTTTGGTATAGATTCTAGTTTTATTAATTTAGGATTTTAATATAAAACTATTAATAATTTGGTTTGCATATAAAAGAGGATTTTAAGTCTAAAAAGATGGTAAAGAATGATTTATAATAGTTGTGATTATACTTTAATACATTTATAATTAAAATCTAAGATTTAGAAAAGCATAAAATTCGCTTCGCTAATTAATGCTTAAAATCTGAGAATAAAAAGAAATTTAGATTTCTACTTTTATTTTTAAGGAAAAATCTTGGAGTAAGCATAAAGATAAAAATGTTTGGATATGAATATTATTAGAAAAGAAAAAAATGATTTATTAACAAGTCTCTTACAAGCTAAATCTTATATTTTTCGATAATATCCTAATAATAGAAATTATAACCTGTCTAATCATTAAGAAAGTGTATATTATTATTTAATTTATTTCTCTAAAGAAATAAGATATAACTGCTTAGAAAATTGGATCCAAGCAATTATATTAATTTAAACTTAAAAAATAAGAAATTAGGCCAAAGAAATAATTTATACCTAACCTTTCAGATCAACCATAAAAAATTTATTTAAAAACTCTTAAATTTTCTTATTACTTTTACCTATAATCTCTTTCATCTCTTTATTCTTATAATTAACTTATATCGTTAAATATGAATATATCTTCTTTATATTATACCATCAATCATAACATTTCAAGCCTTTATCTTATAATATATCAAGTAGCGTCAAAATGAAGAACTAACTCAATTGCTTAAGGTAAAATTTTTAGAATATTCTAAAAATTTAATTGGAATCTAAGTCTTAATTTTTAATAGTATTTAGCTTTTCTGATTTAGTTATTAAATAAAATCCTAAAATATCATACTATTTTCTAAATATTTATTTTGTTAAGACTTATAAAATTGTAAATAAGAAAAGCTATATAAGTAAATTTAATTCTATCTTAATCAATTTTTAGTTATATTTTAGTATTTAGATTTATACAAATTTATTTATTTATTTATAAATAAAACTTTTAAAGCTTTAATATATGTCTCTTCTATTTCTTTATTTACTTTACTTTTTTCTTTTTGTTTATAAATATATAGACATAGAAACATTTTTATATTAGATTAAGTGACTAAATAAAAAGTTTGATATTAAAGTAGTTAACTTAAATTAAATATTATAGCTAGGCAATATTAATTTCCTTTTAATTATATTAAAGATGAAAACGAATTAGATAGAAAATTTATTCTACTATACATTATACTGTTTAAAATAATCTATATTCTCCTTTATTTTATCTATGTTCTAACCTTCTTTATCTTTATTATTGCTAAAAATATACTTAATACTACAAAATTTTCTAAATTATATATAAAAAACTTATTAAAAGTAATTGGTTCCTAATCTTTATTTAACTTAAATGAAGATTCTAGTAATAAAGCTTTATGAAAGTATAATATAAAGTATTATAAAAATGGAATGCTTTCTCTTTTAGTTAATTATATAAAGTTATTTCACATTTTATGAAAAATGTTTTACTATTATGAATATATTTTACTTTAAAAGAAACTTAAGCACTTAAAAACTAAGAAAGGAAATAGTTATATTAATACTCTAAAATTTTAAAATTTTATTTTTTATTATTAATCATCTTTTTGATTTAAGGTACTTAGTAAATAATTTATCTATAAAACTAAAACTAATTAATATTTCTCAACAACTAAGTTAGAATATCTTCTTATTGAGAAATTCTCAGTTAAGATGATTCCATCTCTTAAAATTTATATATTTAATAAAATTATAAAATTTAAATTTTATTAGTATGACAATGTTATGAAATTAATATCTAAAACATTAAATCACTAATTTTAATGTATGAAACTTGAATGTTTATACTTATAAGGGATTTATACTATTAATGCTTCTAGATTCACTTAAATGATCTAATTAAATAATAAAAAATAAATGAAAGAAATGATTTATAATAATGCTTATAATTTATAGCTACTAAATTTTAGAAATATAATATTTGCCTATATAATTTTAGAAAGGCTTTTATTTCTTAATATAATAATATTAACTTTCTTTTAAAATTTGTATAATAGAAACATCAAAGAATCTTGATAAGCTTCTATTTAAATATTATATTTTACCTAATTTTAATGTATTTTCTTACACTTCATTATGTATTAAGCTTACAGTCTCTTTAATTTAAAATTAATTGTTAAAGGTATATAGATTAGCACCCCAAATTTATTAATAGTTGTTTATTGCTTGTATTTATTAAATGATGCTAAATTAGATAATTAAAGGGATAAAATTATTAATAATAGAATGTATTTATTAGTTTAAATGACTCCAATTCATTCTAAACTAATCTATATATAACAATCAATCTTCTTTTAGCTTTTAAATCCCATTGCAAAAGAAGATTTATAATCCTATAACTAAAATAACTATATAGAGGATCTTTATTTCTTTTCTATACTTTAGTTACTAAACCTTTTATTCTTTATTTTAATTATTATTTCATTATATAATTTTGATTAATAACTAAAGAATATTCATTCTCCTAATATTTATTTTATTCACTAAATTTAATTCCTACTATATCCTTTATTAACTAAATGCAAAGTTTTATTTATTTTAATTTATCATAATTAAATTATTTATATTAATATATTAGTTAATAATAAAACTTAGTAGATAGAAGAGTTCATTTTTATACATTTATTCTTTAATTCTATGTAAAAGAAATTTTCTCTTTAATCTTTTATAATCATTATTAATTTCCTTACATTTTAAATAAGCTTATCTTTTATCAAACTTCAGTTCCTATTATTATAGATCTGAGCTAGTATAGTGGCTATTATTTCTGCCAGCAGAAGATCCGGGCTCAATCCCTGGCCTCGGATTTTTTTCAATGTTTAATTATTTTTTTAAACTGAATAGCTATTTAATTAATTTTACTTATATCTATTTATCTAATTTATTGTATATTTACGTTATTCTAAATTTTAAATTCATTTATTATCTTATAACTATTTTTGAAGTATTCAGTAGAAGCCTTTTTATAATAATATAAGCTACTCTATTATAATTAACCGGGTTGTTTTAAAACTCCCAAAGACACCAAAAATTATCCACTTTTATTATCTAAAATTTAATGTTTTTCTTATGATCAAAATTCTTTTAATTTTTGAGATAAACATTTGTACTAAATTTATCGCACTAAAATAATTTTTTATCTACATAAAATTATTTTAAAAATTAACATTTATAGCAAGTTATTATTTTATATATGCATGTTATGCTAATTTTTATTAAGCATTTCTAAATAATTTCTTATTTTCTATATAATGTTTTCAGTGTTTTCATCTTAATTTCTTTAATTATATTTTATACATTTTTTGCGAAGTTTAAGTTTTTGAATAATTGAATTCTTAGATTAGCTTAAGTTATCAAAGAAAATATTGAACCAAAAAACTCCGAGGCCGGGGATTGAACCTTGGTCGTCTCTGTAACAGGCAGAAATACTAAACACTATACTAGCTCTGATATTTTATTCAATATCTTATAACATAACATAATTTATTAACGTGGCTTCACCTTTATTTGGTTTGCCACTTATCAAAAAGTATAAAGTTTAAAATTTTCTTAAGTGTTATTCCATTTCCAATCTTCTTCTGAGTCTTCTTCTTAGAATGCATATCTTGCAGTGCTCTATTCACCCTTTTTAATACAAGATATCTTGCTTCAATCTAGTTCGATTCCAAACATATTAAAATTTTTTTTTTTGAGCAAATGCGATGTCCATCATGATTTTATTCCCTGTGTACATCTTTTTTCTGTATATTAAGCCTTCTGGAATACAGTATAGTTTGCTTTTGGATCTCCATAAGTTAAAACTTTCAAGTTTTTATTTTTATAGAATTTCAGCAATATCTTAAAATGTGACCATATTTCCTGCAATACCAACATTACTTTCTATTCTTTACTATCAGAATTTTCGCTGGTTGAAGATTCAGCTCCACATACATGTAGTCATTTGTTTTTGTACTTTTAGAAATAAGCTTTCAGTCAATTCCGCTAATTGATTAAATTTGGATTCTATTTGTTCAATTCTCAGATTGATTGGTTGAAAATTTTCATTTTTAGTATTTATGTGTTAGACATTAGGTATGCAATATTTCCTTCAAGCTCTTATATATTTCTTAAAAGTTTAAAATATTCCTAATACATAGCTTTGAGTTCTTAGAGTATGTTTTACTAATCGTAATTTGATTGGGATGGATCCTGTTTAGAAGAGATTTTTGCAAGAAATGTTCCATTTTTTCTTAATAAACTTATAAAAGTACTTTATTATTTTTAAAAACCTCACTAATAAAATATACTAAGCTTTAAGATAAAAAATTAGGGTTTAAAATACTTTATTTTAACTTTGATAGTCCCTTATATTTTATTTCTTAATATCATATAAACATTAAACTAGCTTTATAAGCTAAATTATATAAACAAAAATAAATTTTAATTTATTTATTTTAGATTTATTTAGTTTTTATTTATAAAGAAAAGGTAAAAGCTTTAGATATTATCTCTAATCAACACTCAAGGTTATTAGTGCATCGGTTAAATTATTTCTAAGTTCAGAACAAAATATTCTTAAAATATTTCTCTATTACTTGAAAAAATTAATTTATCAAATCCTTTTATCTCACAGTTATATCTTAACTATTATTAGTTGTCTCCACTTTCTTATTTTTTTAAAGGATTTTCATTTTATTTTGTAATTTTTACATATTTTGCTTATTTTTGCTTTAATATGATTTATTTGTTGTTTTTCTTGCAAATTTTTTAAAAATTTTCTTAAAGAAGATTAGCTAATAAAAAGTGAAGAGTTGTATCCATTACAGCGTAAAATCCTATAATAATCTTGTACCCTTATAAATTTTGATAATTTTAGCAAGCTAATTTATCCTCGAAATACTAATTATAAATTTTAGATGTTTTAGCATAATATCTTAAAGATCTTGTCCTCCATCAATTAACAGTGTATATAACTTTTTTATTTAGGGAAATTTAATTGTAATATTTATTCCTATTTAAAAAGTGTTGCTTGACTTAAGCATATATAATTATAATTAAGCAAGTTATCAATAGCATTTTTCCTTTATCTATGCCTAATAAATTAAAAGCTTATTATTTTTAACCATAATATAGTACAAAACTATATAAAAATCCACTATCTTATTGAATCTTATGCAGCTTAATTATTTATTTTAGTAGATGCTATTATTTTAAGTATTCAGACTTTATGAAGCATTTTATTTAACCTGAGAAATAAATTTTAGTTGTAATCATAAGATTTAAAATATCGATAGAGAGCATATAATTGTATATTAATATATGGTTATATAGCTATAATTAAATGATAGTTACAAGTTAATGTTTTAAATTTAATTTAGTTCAACTATTTTAAAATAAATTAAAACAAGAAAATTTATTCCTTATATCTATTTCTTTCAAATGCTGATAATTTAGAGATATCTCTCTATCTAAATACTTTTAAGCTACGCTTACCTGTCTCCAAATTTATTTTGAAGTAAAAGTTTTAAAATTATAGAGATATAAGTTTAGATATCAACTATGAAATAAATAATAATTTTAGATTAAAATAAATTATATAACTAAAGGGTTTAACAGTGTCTTTCTGCATTATTTTAATTATGCACAATAATATCTAAATAGTAGCAGAAGAGAATAGTCTAGTCACTTAAAGAATCATTTCAAGTTAAGATTAAAAAAATACTAGACAAATAATAGAGCTATGTAAAAATAATTATAATCATTAATATTGACTTACTCAGTGAATCAATAATCATATCATAAAACCTAAATATAATCACTTTATGGTTAACTTACGTCTCAACTTTGCATCTTAATTTAAGAAATCCGATTGCTTAGTATTTCTGATTCAAGTTTTAGAAAGCATTAAAATAGAATTCTCTTTTAACAAAATTTATCATTCACTCTTAAAAGGATAAAGTTAAGGGATTTTGATCTATAAACAATTTTCTAGTTTATCTAATAAAAGAATTAATTTAGAATAAATATTTGCTTTAATCTAGTAAAATAGCTAATAGTAATATACAAATCTAAGGGATAATTTACCTTATATTATATAATTTAAGAATTTAAAGTTATTATTATTAAAGTTATTTCTTATCTGAGACTTGCAATATTTCAATTACAGCATCAAAGAGATAATATTTAACTAAAAATAATTAACCTTTTATTTTTTATGATATAATACTTAGACCTTCATATACAAGTATTAAATATAATTAGATTTATTAAATCTAAGACAAGCATACCATTGTATTTTCTATTAATACTTATAAAATACCACTATAATAAAATTGAAGTATACTAATTTATAAACTCTTATATTAAAACAAATTGATTGAGTGCTATTATTTTAATTTTTAATATTATAACTTAAAACTAAAGTCTATCTACTATTTATTAATTCTCATAACTTAAACTAATAAACTAAATATAAGTATCTAATTTTCTATATTCATTATTCGTAGTTTATTTATTATTCTTATTATTTTCAAAAATATTCTAAATTTCTTGTAAATTTTAATATAATTTTAATGATTGAAAAACTCTCCAATTTAACCTAATCCTTTGAGACTATTATTTAAATGGAATTAAGACTTTAAGGTATAACTTAATACAAAGATAGGTGGAGATAGTAAAAATATTAAATTTAATGTATATAGAATAATTTCTTAGTTAAACATAAAGAGTTTTTATATTTAATAAATATATAAGAATGATTACTCCTTAGGGCATATTCATTAATAAATTGCTAGGGCCAAGATTGTAAAATGAAAATTAATGAAAAATTTATTTATTGAATCGTCTTTTTATGCATCCAAATTTTAGATAAAATCATTCAATTCTTCTCTAAGATTAGACTTTATGGACACAAATTAAATTATTAGGGGCATAATTATATTAATCTCGTATGAAAAAGAATGAAGAATCCGAAAATGATTAAAAATAGCAAGTAAATGTAGGAGAAACAAGGAAATAAAGATTAAAAGCAGAAAGAATTGAGATTATTATGCTTTAGAAAGGAAAAATATGTAGAAAATAGTACTAGATATAGTATTTTATCTATATAATATTTTAAGTTAAAACATTTCTTAAAATTACTAAGAAATAGGAAGCTAATATAAGTATTAGCAGACAATATGACTTAATTAACTTAAATAAAAACTATTTTGATCTAATTTTAGTTTGTTTAGAAATTATGCAAGAATTGCATAATTTGTATAATAATTTTAAAGTTTTATTTAAAAAAATAGTTAAAAAGAAAAGAAAAGCTATAAAATATAGATATGAAAGTTAAAAACTTAAATTCATAAAAAGTAGTTTTAATATTTTGATATCATTTACAGTTATACAATTATTAAAAATAATAAAATAGAATAAAGTAAGATATAACAAAAACAGGTGGAAGATTTATGTATATCATCTTGGAAATTATTAATTATAGAGATACAGATTTTAATAGCGGTAGAAAGAAGAAGAATGGAAATAAAAATTAACGGAGGAAGATGATTACAATGTAGTTTAAAGATTTTTATAGACATTAATTTAATAAAATAAAATTCCTTATAATTGGCAAATCGTTAAGCAATTTGGCAATACTTTTATTACACTTCTCTAATGTAAATTATAAAAAATATCATAAAATTTGAAAGTTAACCTAGATATTTTTGATACTTGAATGAGAGCAAAAATGATTATAGAGCAAAAACTTAATAAAATATAAGAAAATACCTTAAATAATTTTAGTAAAATAGGTAGATTAATAATTAATTTCGATTATAAATAATGTGTATAAGTTATTTTAGCAAAGAAATATTTTTGTTTCATATTAATTTCTTATATTTTCTTAAGAAATAATCTTAATTTGATATTCTACCTTTTTATTTTAAATTTGGCATTTATTATATATGATAATTTTGAATTATTTTACTAAAAATAAACCTAGTTTAGTAGTTAAAAGAGATGCTCATTTTAGTTCTCAAATTTATTATTCGCTATAAACTTTCATTCTAAAATATCATAATAATAAATAAAATTAAATAGCCTTAATATAAATTTTACTTTTATTAGTTTTTAAGTTTTAGTGTTTTTAAGTAAATATTTAATGTAAGGCTATTTCTTTAATATTATATAGATAATTTTATTTAATTAATTTCAAGAGAAAAGTATAAACTCTTAGAAATATTCCTTATAGACTTTTTTATACCTTCTACTATTATCTTTAATACACTTAAGATCAGAAATGAAATAGCTTAAATGAGCATGTTAGATGAAAATAGAATTATTTAATTATACTAAAGTGTCTTATTAATAGCAATAGATAATGAAGAATAAAGTATAGATAAATAAAGGGAATAGTATAGATTATTTTAATAGTATCAAGACTAGAGGATAAAATTTTCTATCAAATTACCTTCTACTTAGTATAAATAAATAATATTAATATATGCTTAGCATTTTATCTAGATTTACTATTTAAATAGAAATCTATCTCATTGCTTAATCTAATGTAAGCAAACACTATATATGCTGTTTTATAATTTATGGAACAAAGAAAAATTATAAAGTAAATTATGAAAAGAAAAATCCACGAAGATTGAGACTGAGATTACATTTAGCCAAATAAAGAAATTTAAAATCTGATTTTACTATCTTGAGTAATTTTATACTAAATCTAAATACTAAACTAAAATATTAAAGTGGCTATATAAAGAAAATAAATGATAATGGTAATTATTAAGTTAGGATGTTTCATGAAAATTAAATTCTTGCCGTAGTGTTTACTCTAAAAAAACATTTAAACGAACATAAAGGGAGCAACCTTGCTCTCACCATCCTCCTGATTATTAAAAAAATTAACTTTATTTGATAATTTTCCTATTTAAAAGTTTAGAAATATTATAATTATGAAATCACAGAAAATGATATGATTTTTGGATTTTATTCAAATTAAAAAGATGAAAGTGAACAACTGATAAAGAATTTAGTTCTAATTAATTTTTAGAACATTCTAAAATAAAATCTTAAGCAATTTAATTGGTTCTACGTTTTGATACTACTTTATATAAAACAAAGGAAAAAGTTTATGTCATTAATAATAAGAAGAAAGGAACTCAAATAATGAAATAAATAATGAGATAAATGATAAAATAGAAATGTTTAAGAGTGTTGTAATGGCTTTGATAAAAGGAGAGTCTATGTGTTAGTATAAGATTTAGTAGCTTATTAATTATGTAGATTGTATTAATAGAACTGCTTATTTATTCTATTTAAAAACTTGCTACTATTATTTCATAGAGAAAATGCTTAAATAAGAAGAAATAAGAATAATTATTAAAGAAAATAGCTTTAAAATAATAAATAGAAAGATGAAACAAGCTTCTACATTCTTTTTATTTTTAATATTTTAAATATAAAATAATGAAGAAAATTATAAGCTTTTTAAAAATTAAGAAATTTAGGGTAATGATATAAAATCCAAAAGCACATCAAATTATAAATAATTAATTTATTATATTTTTAATGTCATAAATAACTTATTAAAAAATCATTTTATTATAAATTTATATTCAAATCCTAAAAATTAATTAAAAAATAAGATCACTAAACGATAAAATTTATAAATAATAAAATAAGAGAGCATACATAAAACTTTATCTGATATTTTAGTAAAATTAATCTTGTAATTAATCTAAATAAATGAAGAATAGTAGTCAAATAAAGTAACTGTAAATTATTTTTAATTTCAAAATTTATTAAACGCCTGATATTCTAAATTAAGGCTATATTATGCTTTTATTCATTAGGAAAATATTAAAATTATTATTTTCGCAAATAACGTTATATTAATACATCATTGCTTTTATCTTCTTGCCAAATCTTTATTATTCAACTAGGCTCAAGTAAATTATTATGTCTTTGTTTATATCTATTTGCAAATATTGCTTAAAGGACGTTTAACTTCCATTTTTAAATGAAAGGCCTATTTAAGCAATCTTAGCTTAGAATTTTATAATTTAAATGAAATACGTAGAACAAACTACTATAATTACAGGAATGCCTTCCTTAATTGCCTTAAATCCTTTTCCTTATTTCCAGTAGTAATGGCCACTAAGTAAATAACTTCCTCCTCTTAAAGGATGTACAGTCAAAGAGAAGGATGTGGCAATTAATTTGGAACAACTTTTGTTACATAAAGGATAGAACTCCTTATATGAACCTAGAATCTCAATGTAGGTAACAGGATGCGAACACAAGAATAGAAAGCACTATGCTAAGAATATGTGTTAAACTTGCTACCACAATTAAAGGAAAATAAATAAAATATCATAATGTGGTCACCCAGATAGAAAAGTATTTGCAAGAAATATGTGTTGCAGTTGCTATTCTTCAGCTTACAAGAAGTACGTAAAAAGCAAACTAGAAATAAAGACATGAGATTATGTTTAGGATAAGCTAACAATTATTTTAAATAAATGATGCTAATAATTATTATCACATTTTTGTTTAAGTTGTCTAATAAAATAGGTATATATAGGTATATATTTATAAATATTCATTGGTAATTTAAATAATAAATTGATAAACACAAAGCTAGATAGTAAATGTAAGTTTTAAGATTTACTCATCTAATAATAACTTTAGATAATTAAATTATTTCCAGTGCTTTATTACAATCTTTTTATCGCTATTTAATTAATAAATATAATTAAAAAGCTTAAGCATATAAACAAGCACTATGAGATAAAATACATATAGGTCTTAGTGTGTAAATCAAATTAAAATGTCTTAAAAGTTAGTGCTATGAGTATTAATTTATATCTTTAAGAGATACATACTCACATCAGATCACTTATTAATCATATCTTTATAATTTTTTGTTATTTCTAGATTTAATAAAGTAAATTAGAATGATTACTAGTGGTTTGTCTTAAAAGGCTATATAAAATCAATTTTTTCCAAATATTATAAATTCATGGCTTCTTATAATTAATTATAGTATTTGGATGTAAAAGACTTAAAAATATGCTTCTTTAATAAATTGGGGCTTTAATGATAAATTAAAAATTAATATTTCCTAATCTAATATAAAGAGATATAGAACTATGGAGCTAATGCTATACTAGCTTCTTATCTTATATCCTTTAAAATTTATTCTTATTTAGATAATTTAAATACAATTTAAGCTATTTAGCTGAATAAATTACCTCATATCAAATTAAGAAAAAAACTAAATAAAGGAAAAATAGAAGACATCAGAATAAAAATTAATTATAAGGAATAAAAAGATACTAAAATAAAAATTTAGGACATTTATTAATATAGTGAAATAGAGTATAAACAAATATAATAAAACTATTAACTTATAAAAATAATAATTTTCAATCTTTAAGAGCAAAAATAGAACTAAGAATCTACAAAAAGAAATAAATTTTTATTATAAAAATAAAATAATAAAATAATAAAATTTAAATATTTGGGAATCATATTAATTTATGATCTAACTAATAATATCTAGATGATTTAAACATATCTAATCGCAGTTATGTTGAGTTGTATTTCTTATATTTTTGATTGCTTGAGATTTCATCGAAAAGTTATTGAAAAAGATTGAAATTAGATTATATAAATAAATTGCTTTAAAGTAATAAGAAATGTTTAAATAAAAATAGATTAAATTATATCAAATCATTGCTGCTTCAAATATTTTATTATTTAAGAAATATTAAAAACAGTGAAATCTAAGAAGGTTAAAAGTTCAAATAATGGGGATTTTTAAGAAATTAGGAGTTAAAAGAGAGATAAATTAATAGAGTATTAGTGATATTTAGCATTTTAGAAAACGGCACATAATTTTTAAAAAAAAATTTAAATTTGTTATATGCAGATATAACAATAAAAGCAATGCAGTTTAAATGTATGCTCTTATAAATAATATAATAATGTAAATATTTATTTATAAAAGATAAAAACTTTGAAATTATGAATAAGTTAAGAGAATAAAAGAATACAATTAAATATTAATAATATAATTCTGATATTAAGAAGATATGGTCTAATTATGTTTTTATCTAATTTTATTAAATTAATATTGTTCTAAAAAATAATTATTTATAAATTGATCATATATACAAATCATTATATACAATCATTTTAAATAATAACTTTACTATCTATATAATGATTTCCTAAGTATAGTTTAACTGTATATGAATAATAAAATAGATATATTATTAAATAGCATTAATTCCAAAAAAACTCTCTTGAGTATTAAAAAAATATAGTAACATTTTAAACTTTGTAAATATGTCTTAATTATCTAATTAAGAGAGACTGTCTTTAACATGAAATTGATTTCAATTAAAGTTAGAAGAGCTTAAAATTTTTTTATTTCTATTTTAATTTCAATTAAAGTAGCTTAATATAGTTTATTTTCTTCAAATACAGTTTAGTTAAGTTTAATATCAAACAAATAAGAATAAATAAACGAAAATCTAAACATTTAATTATTTATCTAATATTTTATATTATAAATATTTTTTATTTTTTAAACTAATATATTTCCAAATTTAGTTTAGAGTTTTTAAGCATTAATGTAACTACTAAAAGTAAAGAAAGAAACATGCTTAAAAAAATATTTTATTTCATTTACATAATCTATTAACTATTTAAAGCAAATAAAAGAAATTTTATTGGTTTTATACTTTAAAAATTATGAAAATTAAAAAAGAAATAATTTAGTAAAGAGAAAAGAAAAAAATTTGAGTAATAATTTATAATAATTTAATAGCATTGCATATTGAATATTAAGAGTGGCTTTTTAGAGAGTATATTCAGATATTATTCTCTCTTTAAATTAGTTTAGTATTCTTTTCTATTTTAGTTTATAATTAAAGCTCTTATATGATTATCAGAAACCTACTTCAAGTCAATTAAATTTTTTTTAAAGTATCTTAAATATCTAAAAATAATTATGTTTTCCTTAAACTTTATCAAAGCTTTTTTAAATAAAAAAAGATTATTTCTAAAGCCTAAGTTCAAGTTAAATTGATAAGATAAATAAAATTTAAGCCTTAAGTTCAATAATGGATATCATTATTTCAGAATAAATTTTTTCGAATAAATATTAAATGAAAAAATAAAAAAAGTTCGAAAAATTCTTTAATAAGTGTTAAATAAATCTTCAATTCTAAATAAAAAAAAATTAATTAATTACAAAAAAAGTTCCCAGAACATCTAAAATGATTTTTAAAACTATAAATAATTTTATTTCTTTAAAAATTAAATATTCATTTCTATATTTTAAAAGCTATAAAAATTAAAGATTCAGTATAGAAAAATCTAAATGATAATAAAAAATATAATAAAAAATATAAAAAAAAATATAAGAAAAATATGAGAAAAGAAATAATGCTTAGTATATAAGTACCGTAATATGTTTACGGAAAATAATAATTATTAAATATTCAAAAATAAAACAATTAAACAATATAAAGATAATAAGTAGAAAATTGTAAAATATAGGAAATATATAAGTCGGGTTCAATCCCCGGCCTCGGAGTTTTTTTTCCCGATATTTAGAATCATTACTGTCCAAAATTTATGAAATTGACACTCTTATTCAAATACATTCATACCAAAACGTGGACTTGAACCACCTTTTGTTTAACCACCAATCGCTCTGAGATAAGATGGCGAATTTATATAAACTTTTTACATTTGTTATATTTAAACTTTTCATAAAATATATTATAAGATCCGAGGTAGTATAGTGGCTAGTATTTCTGCCTGTCACGCAGACGACCCGGGTTCAATCCCCGGCCTCGGAGTTTTTTTTCCCGATATTTAGAATCATTACTGTCCAAAATTTATGAAATTGACACTCTTATTCAAATACATTCATACCAAAACGTGGACTTGAACCACCTTTTGTTTAACCACCAATCGCTCTGAGATAAGATGGCGAATTTATATAAACTTTTTACATTTGTTATATTTAAACTTTTCATAAAATATATTATAAGATCCGAGGTAGTATAGTGGCTAGTATTTCTGCCTGTCACGCAGACGACCCGGGTTCAATCCCCGGCCTCGGAGTTTTTTTTCCCGATATTTAGAATCATTACTGTCCAAAATTTATGAAATTGACACTCTTATTCAAATACATTCATACCAAAACGTGGACTTGAACCACCTTTTGTTTAACCACCAATCGCTCTGAGATAAGATGGCGAATTTATATAAACTTTTTACATTTGTTATATTTAAACTTTTCATAAAATATATTATAAGATCCGAGGTAGTATAGTGGCTAGTATTTCTGCCTGTCACGCAGACGACCCGGGTTCAATCCCCGGCCTCGGAGTTTTTTTTCCCGATATTTAGAATCATTACTGTCCAAAATTTATGAAATTGACACTCTTATTCAAATACATTCATACCAAAACGTGGACTTGAACCACCTTTTGTTTAACCACCAATCGCTCTGAGATAAGATGGCGAATTTATATAAACTTTTTACATTTGTTATATTTAAACTTTTCATAAAATATATTATAAGATCCGAGGTAGTATAGTGGCTAGTATTTCTGCCTGTCACGCAGACGACCCGGGTTCAATCCCCGGCCTCGGAGTTTTTTTCATCCCGATATTTAGAATCATTACTGTCCAAAATTTATGAAATTGACACTCTTATTCAAATACATTCATACCAAAACGTGGACTTGAACCACCTTTTGTTTAACCACCAATCGCTCTGAGATAAGATGGCGAATTTATATAAACTTTTTACATTTGTTATATTTAAACTTTTCATAAAATATATTATAAGATCCGAGGTAGTATAGTGGCTAGTATTTCTGCCTGTCACGCAGACGACCCGGGTTCAATCCCCGGCCTCGGAGTTTTTTTTCCCGATATTTAGAATCATTACTGTCCAAAATTTATGAAATTGACACTCTTATTCAAATACATTCATACCAAAACGTGGACTTGAACCACCTTTTGTTTAACCACCAATCGCTCTGAGATAAGATGGCGAATTTATATAAACTTTTTACATTTGTTATATTTAAACTTTTCATAAAATATATTATAAGATCCGAGGTAGTATAGTGGCTAGTATTTCTGCCTGTCACGCAGACGACCCGGGTTCAATCCCCGGCCTCGGAGTTTTTTTTCCCGATATTTAGAATCATTACTGTCCAAAATTTATGAAATTGACACTCTTATTCAAATACATTCATACCAAAACGTGGACTTGAACCACCTTTTGTTTAACCACCAATCGCTCTGAGATAAGATGGCGAATTTATATAAACTTTTTACATTTGTTATATTTAAACTTTTCATAAAATATATTATAAGATCCGAGGTAGTATAGTGGCTAGTATTTCTGCCTGTCACGCAGACGACCCGGGTTCAATCCCCGGCCTCGGAGTTTTTTTTCCCGATATTTAGAATCATTACTGTCCAAAATTTATGAAATTGACACTCTTATTCAAATACATTCATACCAAAACGTGGACTTGAACCACCTTTTGTTTAACCACCAATCGCTCTGAGATAAGATGGCGAATTTATATAAACTTTTTACATTTGTTATATTTAAACTTTTCATAAAATATATTATAAGATCCGAGGTAGTATAGTGGCTAGTATTTCTGCCTGTCACGCAGACGACCCGGGTTCAATCCCCGGCCTCGGAGTTTTTTTTCCCGATATTTAGAATCATTACTGTCCAAAATTTATGAAATTGACACTCTTATTCAAATACATTCATACCAAAACGTGGACTTGAACCACCTTTTGTTTAACCACCAATCGCTCTGAGATAAGATGGCGAATTTATATAAACTTTTTACATTTGTTATATTTAAACTTTTCATAAAATATATTATAAGATCCGAGGTAGTATAGTGGCTAGTATTTCTGCCTGTCACGCAGACGACCCGGGTTCAATCCCCGGCCTCGGAGTTTTTTTTCCCGATATTTAGAATCATTACTGTCCAAAATTTATGAAATTGACACTCTTATTCAAATACATTCATACCAAAACGTGGACTTGAACCACCTTTTGTTTAACCACCAATCGCTCTGAGATAAGATGGCGAATTTATATAAACTTTTTACATTTGTTATATTTAAACTTTTCATAAAATATATTATAAGATCCGAGGTAGTATAGTGGCTAGTATTTCTGCCTGTCACGCAGACGACCCGGGTTCAATCCCCGGCCTCGGAGTTTTTTTTCCCGATATTTAGAATCATTACTGTCCAAAATTTATGAAATTGACACTCTTATTCAAATACATTCATACCAAAACGTGGACTTGAACCACCTTTTGTTTAACCACCAATCGCTCTGAGATAAGATGGCGAATTTATATAAACTTTTTACATTTGTTATATTTAAACTTTTCATAAAATATATTATAAGATCCGAGGTAGTATAGTGGCTAGTATTTCTGCCTGTCACGCAGACGACCCGGGTTCAATCCCCGGCCTCGGAGTTTTTTTTCCCGATATTTAGAATCATTACTGTCCAAAATTTATGAAATTGACACTCTTATTCAAATACATTCATACCAAAACGTGGACTTGAACCACCTTTTGTTTAACCACCAATCGCTCTGAGATAAGATGGCGAATTTATATAAACTTTTTACATTTGTTATATTTAAACTTTTCATAAAATATATTATAAGATCCGAGGTAGTATAGTGGCTAGTATTTCTGCCTGTCACGCAGACGACCCGGGTTCAATCCCCGGCCTCGGAGTTTTTTTTCCCGATATTTAGAATCATTACTGTCCAAAATTTATGAAATTGACACTCTTATTCAAATACATTCATACCAAAACGTGGACTTGAACCACCTTTTGTTTAACCACCAATCGCTCTGAGATAAGATGGCGAATTTATATAAACTTTTTACATTTGTTATATTTAAACTTTTCATAAAATATATTATAAGATCCGAGGTAGTATAGTGGCTAGTATTTCTGCCTGTCACGCAGACGACCCGGGTTCAATCCCCGGCCTCGGAGTTTTTTTTCCCGATATTTAGAATCATTACTGTCCAAAATTTATGAAATTGACACTCTTATTCAAATACATTCATACCAAAACGTGGACTTGAACCACCTTTTGTTTAACCACCAATCGCTCTGAGATAAGATGGCGAATTTATATAAACTTTTTACATTTGTTATATTTAAACTTTTCATAAAATATATTATAAGATCCGAGGTAGTATAGTGGCTAGTATTTCTGCCTGTCACGCAGACGACCCGGGTTCAATCCCCGGCCTCGGAGTTTTTTTTCCCGATATTTAGAATCATTACTGTCCAAAATTTATGAAATTGACACTCTTATTCAAATACATTCATACCAAAACGTGGACTTGAACCACCTTTTGTTTAACCACCAATCGCTCTGAGATAAGATGGCGAATTTATATAAACTTTTTACATTTGTTATATTTAAACTTTTCATAAAATATATTATAAGATCCGAGGTAGTATAGTGGCTAGTATTTCTGCCTGTCACGCAGACGACCCGGGTTCAATCCCCGGCCTCGGAGTTTTTTTTCCCGATATTTAGAATCATTACTGTCCAAAATTTATGAAATTGACACTCTTATTCAAATACATTCATACCAAAACGTGGACTTGAACCACCTTTTGTTTAACCACCAATCGCTCTGAGATAAGATGGCGAATTTATATAAACTTTTTACATTTGTTATATTTAAACTTTTCATAAAATATATTATAAGATCCGAGGTAGTATAGTGGCTAGTATTTCTGCCTGTCACGCAGACGACCCGGGTTCAATCCCCGGCCTCGGAGTTTTTTTTCCCGATATTTAGAATCATTACTGTCCAAAATTTATGAAATTGACACTCTTATTCAAATACATTCATACCAAAACGTGGACTTGAACCACCTTTTGTTTAACCACCAATCGCTCTGAGATAAGATGGCGAATTTATATAAACTTTTTACATTTGTTATATTTAAACTTTTCATAAAATATATTATAAGATCCGAGGTAGTATAGTGGCTAGTATTTCTGCCTGTCACGCAGACGACCCGGGTTCAATCCCCGGCCTCGGAGTTTTTTTTCCCGATATTTAGAATCATTACTGTCCAAAATTTATGAAATTGACACTCTTATTCAAATACATTCATACCAAAACGTGGACTTGAACCACCTTTTGTTTAACCACCAATCGCTCTGAGATAAGATGGCGAATTTATATAAACTTTTTACATTTGTTATATTTAAACTTTTCATAAAATATATTATAAGATCCGAGGTAGTATAGTGGCTAGTATTTCTGCCTGTCACGCAGACGACCCGGGTTCAATCCCCGGCCTCGGAGTTTTTTTTCCCGATATTTAGAATCATTACTGTCCAAAATTTATGAAATTGACACTCTTATTCAAATACATTTTTCATACCAAAACGTGGACTTGAACCACCTTTTGTTTAACCACCAATCGCTCTGAGATAAGATGGCGAATTTATATAAACTTTTTACATTTGTTATATTTAAACTTTTCATAAAATATATTATAAGATCCGAGGTAGTATAGTGGCTAGTATTTCTGCCTGTCACGCAGACGACCCGGGTTCAATCCCCGGCCTCGGAGTTTTTTTTCCCGATATTTAGAATCATTACTGTCCAAAATTTATGAAATTGACACTCTTATTCAAATACATTCATACCAAAACGTGGACTTGAACCACCTTTTGTTTAACCACCAATCGCTCTGAGATAAGATGGCGAATTTATATAAACTTTTTACATTTGTTATATTTAAACTTTTCATAAAATATATTATAAGATCCGAGGTAGTATAGTGGCTAGTATTTCTGCCTGTCACGCAGACGACCCGGGTTCAATCCCCGGCCTCGGAGTTTTTTTTCCCGATATTTAGAATCATTACTGTCCAAAATTTATGAAATTGACACTCTTATTCAAATACATTCATACCAAAACGTGGACTTGAACCACCTTTTGTTTAACCACCAATCGCTCTGAGATAAGATGGCGAATTTATATAAACTTTTTACATTTGTTATATTTAAACTTTTCATAAAATATATTATAAGATCCGAGGTAGTATAGTGGCTAGTATTTCTGCCTGTCACGCATATATTTTATTTCTTTTAAATTTTTTTTATTAAGCATTTTAGATTTTTTCTCCTATGTTTGTATTTTTTTCTTTTTTTGTCTTTTTATGATTTTCATTTTTTTTATGATGTTTTAATATTTTATTCTTTTTTTTAAATATTTTTAAAATTCATAAAGTTTTTTTTTTATTCTATTTTATTAAATATTTTATCGATTTTTTATTTTAAGTTAATATTTTACAGTTTTTTTTTCTGTTTTTTTTCAAATTTTCATTTGGAAAAAATATTTTTTCTCGACTTTTTTCTTTAAATTTCTGATTATCTTTAAAGATTTTATTGATGCTTCTTGATTTATTTTTTGCTTTTCGATCAAGTTGTAACCTGTATTCTAAATTTTCTTTGTTTAATCTTCCTTTTATCATTTTTAAATATTTTTTTATTCTTTTTTTTTAATATTTTTTATAATATATACCTAAATTGAAACTTAATGTAAAGAATTTTAACAATTATCTTCTAATTCTAGTTCTAGATTTATAAAGCTCTACTTATTATAAATTTTATTTTGTTTATTGTAATTTATTTTTGTCAATTTCAATTAATTAATATTAATTTTTTAATTTATATTAATTATTTTTAATTTATGATTTTGTTATTTTTCGGAATATTTTACGATAAATTCAACTTTAAATGAATAATATACTATATAGAGATTTTTAAATTCAATTTCAAATCTTTTTATCTTTATTCAATTATTCATTTCGGTTTTATTTATAATAATTACCATAATTTAATTTTAGCCTTCTTATATAAAAAATTAATTTTCATATCATATTATTTTATAAGTCATGAGTTTACTGTAATTCTTAATTTTAATTTCAACTAAAAGATTTCTGACTGAAGTTTAGCAGCTATAGATAATTTCTTTTTTATTGAATATATGAATATCCCTGTTTTTTTTAATATTAATATTTAATTAATATAGCTTATATTGCTTTTGATATACTTTATCTCTATGATAATTTAACTATTCAAGCTAATAAGTTATATAAACTTTATTCTATTTAAGTTATCTTTCTTCTATATAAATTGCAAATATCTAATATTTTCAACTATAGTTAAATATTTAATAAATAATTTCTATTATTAATCAAATGTTAAATTTTGTAACTTAAGTTAATAGTAGGAAAATTTTAATTTTTATAATTAAAAAACAAATAAAATTCTAAGATAATACTTAACTATTCACTTTATTCTTAATAGCTATTCTTTTCTATTATTTTTGACAAAAATAATGATTCAAGTTGCTTTAACACTTTAGTTTAAATAAATTTTTACAGTTATATTTAAGTTTTATTAATTGTTTCTCCTATTATAAGATAATACAATTGGATATTTATTCAACCTTTAATTATAAAAGTAACAAGCGGGGTAGCGCAGTGGAAGCGCGCTGGGCCCATAACCCAGAGGTCGGTAGATCGAAACTACTCCTCGCTGTTTTTAATGCTATTTAATAATTATTTTTAACTACTAAAAGTAAATAACTAAAGAAAAAATAGATTAATCTCTTCGACTCTCAAAAAATTAACTTAGAAATCTAAAGAGAAAAGCGGCAAAAGAAATTTAGAAAAAATAATAACAATATGAGCAGTCAAGCTCTTCTTCAGAAGGTAAAGTTATGGTAGGATAAATAGAGATAAGTTAACCTAAAACGAAACTAATCAAAAACTTTAAATTTAATTAGACCAAATGTAAAAAGTAATCTCAAATTATGAAGAAACAACTTACAACTTAGGCGAAAAAATACGGGAACTAATGAGTAACATAGAAGATTAGAACAACGAATTACTAATACTTAGAAGATAACTTATTTGTAGCAAATTAATAACGGAAGAATAACTCTGAACTTAATCATAATAAAATTTTAAATACGACACAAAAATGGAAATAGAAAAAATACCAATAGAATTAAAAACAGAATTGAATCCAGAAAAAGAAATGATTGCTACAAGTTTCATTGAAAGATTAGAAAATATTGAAAATAAATTATCATAAAAAAGAACGAAATAAAGACAATAATACAAACTTTGTTAATGTTGCAAATCAAATCAACATATTTTAAAAAACTGTTGATAATGAAAGAAAATAAACGAATAAGAGCAGAAAAGAACATGGAGACAACTCAATAAACTATGAATAACTCCAGCAGGGATCTACAAATAAAAGCTTTTTGCAAGACCACTTGAACGGTTACAGTGGTAACCTTCCACTTAATAAAAAGGTCGTGGATCACACCCACGTTAAAAAACTGTCCGCAGGAACTGGTTGCAATTCCAGAGAATGCAAAACTCTACTAACTTTAAGTATATTATTATTATTATAACTACTAAAAGTAAATAAACTATTATTATTTTATAGCAATATAAAAATATATAATTAAGTCTACTATATTATTTTTAGATGCAAAAGCTTTTTTAGTTTTAACTAATTTAATATATATATATTCTCTTTAGCTTTAGTCATATTTTAAATATACTCCTATTTTTTATTTTTAACCTTATTATTTTTATTAAAGAAAATACCATATGTTTATCTATTAAAAGGAGTTTTCTACTAAATAATTTAGATGAGAATTCTAAACTTCTAAGATAAAAGATATTAGCTTTATAAATACTTTTATAATTTCTAGTTTCATTTTTGTCTAATTCATTCATTTTAGAACTTGGCAATCATGTGGATTACCAATCCTATATTCTCACTAAAATAAAGCTAAAAATACTTAGTTACTATTTATTGCTATGATTACTAAAATAATCCTACTAATAACTTTCAGATATTAAGAACTAAATTAAAATAAGCTTATTGTATATAAAAGAAGTTAGATAAAGTTTAAGCTTAATTTTTACTACATTATCTTTAATTCTAATCCCTTTTATATAATCACTCAATTTACATTAAAGGATTGTTCACTTCATACTAAAATTTTCTTTATCTTACGAAATATAATGATATTCACTTAAATTAATGGGGGAATGGGAAGTTAAATTTACTTTATAATACTCTTAATGCAGCATATACAAAGTTAATAAGTTGCTAAAGTAGCTTATTTAGCTTAATTAGCTATGATAATACAATTTATTTATTTTAAAATAATTTTTATGCATTATGATGAAGAATTACCTAATAATAAATGTTCATAACAGAAATAAAATTAATAACATTATTAAGCAAATAATTAACTAGTCAAATACCTTTAAAGTGCTTTGAAAACTAAAGTCTATTAATAAATTTAAAGAACATTCAATTATTAATAATAAAAATTTTGCTTTTTTTCAAGAAACTTTTTATAATAAATCAAATTAAAATGATAAACTAAAGCTTTTTAGCTTAATTTGGTATGCAGTTATAAATTATGCCCAATGTATTCTATTATTTATATTATTAAGTTTAATATTAAATACCTTTAAAAATATTTAGCATTTGGAAAAAGAAACATTCAAATAATACCAAAAAATTAAAAAATTGAGGTGAAAAACTAAATATTTTAAATATTGTTTCTAATAAAAATTCTAAGAAATAAAAAAATTGTGATTGTATGTAGGATGTCCGCTAGATTTGGAATCGGATTTTTTAAGTATGAGCTTTGTTATGGTTTAATTGGTTAATGAAAGTTTTTAGACAAATTTTGTTAAAATTTTAAGTTTAGCGATGGGAGACTGTTTAATTTATAAAACTAGACGCTTCGAATAAAATCCATTTTCCATTTAAAATATAGAATTTAGAAAAATTTAAGTTGAGTAATTGCAGAAAAAAGTCTCTTAGTTTCGGTAGGAAAATCAAAGATTTGCTATTAAATCAAATTAGAATAAAGCATAAAAATATGAAATGTTGAATGGGATGTATTTCCATAGAGCCACAATTAATAAGAGGAAGCTAATATTTATTATAAGTGAAGTCCAACATAAGTAGCAAGATTTTATTGGTCAAAATAGTGTGAAGTTTTTACCATGAATACCCAAAACTTTACTAGTTTATAATAGATTTAAATACCTGCAAGTAACTTTGGATTTCATTAAACATATTCGAAAGTTTATACATTTGGAGGATATAACTATAAGATAAAGAAAGAACTTAATTATATAAGAACTTATGACTAAAATCTAATAAATTAATAAATTAAGGTAAATTAAAAAAAGTGGAACTGCTTCTGCTATTTACATTACTTGTCTTTAATCTTTCCTTGTGTATGGAAATGGAAAATATTTAGATACGTATATTTATAATTTAAATAAGTTGAAGTACATGGAAACAGTACTATTTAAGTAATACAGATTGAGACTTTGCACAACCAATTTTAGTGATATGGTAAATTAATTTAAACATAGCAGCTAGTTATGATTATATCATTTAGTAATGAAAGCTAGGATATAGTAAGAGACAAAGAGAAAAAATTATTAAAATACTTAATGACTGCTGATAAGTATATTATATATTTGAATATAATTAAATTTTAAAGGCAGATAATATTAGTTTTAAAGCAAATATTTTTCAAATTTTAAATGGTTTTCATCAACTAAAATATTAAAATTGATTTCATACAAAACTTGCTTATATTATTTGAGATTTTTTTATTTTATATCTAAGATGCTAAAAAGTTTCCGTTAGTTTTAATACACTTCAAGCAATGTTAATGAACGATTTAATTTTCATTAAAGTTTTCCTTTGTAAACTTTATATTTAATAAATTTAGCATATCAATATAAAACTATAATTAGATGCATTTATTTAATAATCTCAGATAATGAATCCTTAGATACTGATTCCTTGATAATTATAAGGTATAATTGATTTAGAGTAATTTTATTAATTTATTATTTTAAAGGATCTAAAAATCCTAATACTTTTGTATTTACTTAAACTAAATATAAGTATCTAACTTTCTATAATCCAATTTTTATTTTCTTAAAACTACCTAAAATCTCTTCAGCTTATCGTAAAGTTTAAGATAGCTTTAATAATTATAAATTCACCAATTAAACTTAATCCTTCGAGGCTATTATTTAAATAGAATTAAAGACTTTAAGGTATATCTTAATAAAAGATAGGTGGAGATAGTTTAAAAGTAAAATTGAATGTATATAGAATAATTTCTTAGTTAAACATAAAGATATTTCTTATCTAATTAAATATATAAGAATAACTAATTAAATATGCAGATTCTTTAATCAATTCTTAGCACCAACTTTCTAAATTAAGCTAATTCAAAATTTTATTCAATCCTCTTTATTATGCCTCTCTATTCTAGCTTAAAATCATTCAATTCTTCTCTAAGTTAAGATTATATAGAACCAAATTAAATTATCAGAGCTATTATTAGAGGAATCTCATATAGAAAACCTAATAAAGAATCCGAAAATAACTTGAGAATACTTAGTAAGTGTAGGAGAAGTAAGGAAAGAAAGATTAAAAGAAGAAATAATTGAGATTATTATGCTTTAGAAAGGAAAAATATGCAGAAAATAGTACTAGATATAGTATTTTATCTATATCATATTTTAAGTTTAAAACATTTCTTAACGTTACTAAGAAATAGGAAGCTAAATCTAAGTATTAGCAGACAAATATTATTTAAATAACCTCAATAACAACTATTTTGATCTAATTTTAATTTGTTTAAAAAGTATCCAAAAAATGCAAAATTTGTATAATAATTTTAAAGTTTTATTTAAAAAGCTTGATAAAAAGAAAAGCAAAGTTATAAAAAATAGATATGAAAATCAAAAACTTTGATTCATATGAATTAGTTTTAATATTTTGATAGCATTTACAATTGAACTAATATTAAAAATAATAAAATAGAATAAAATAAGATATAACTAAAAAAGCAGAAGATTTATGTAGATCATCTTGGGAATTGTATTAATTATAGAGATATAAATTTTAATAACAGTAGAAAAAAGAAAATTGAAATAAAAATTAATGGAGGAAGGTGACTACATTGAATTTAAAGTTTTTTTATAGACATTAATTTAATAAAATAACATTCCTTAAAATTAGTAATCATTAAGCAATTTGGCAATACTTTTATTACACTTCTCTAATGTCAACTATAAAAATAATTATAAAATTTGAAAGCTAACCTAGATACTTTTAATACTTGACTGAGAGGAAAAATGATTATAAAAGAAGCAAAAACCTTAATAAAATATAAGAAAATTCCTTAAAATAATGTAAAATATCTCTCTTAGTAGAAATTGCTTAATACTTTTTTTTTATTTAGTAATTTTATAATAATGTTAATCTCATTATATTAAGGAAAATTATCATTCTCAAAGGTGATAGACAGCATACCATATTTATAAAATTTAAAATTTACAGTAGAATAGCTAATTGATAAACTTTTATTTAGTTTCAATTATTATTTCTTTAAATAATTTCAATAAAATAAGGTAGATTAAATAAATATTATTATAGAGTCGTAGCACCTCGTTGGTGCGCAGCACTTTCAATATTAGAAAAAAGTGTTCTCATATTTCTTGTTGTCGTTCTATTTGTCCAATGAGTTATGTCAGCTTTTTTAAATAGGGAATCTGCTAATTTAAAATTATTCAAGAATCTTTAGCCAAATGCTCCAATCTTCTTGAATAAGATCCATATTAAGATTAGTAATGAAATCATTTGTAGCCCGTCAGTCAGACGTTCATACTGCTAGCAAGAACCCTCGGACTTGTTAGACTTGCCTCTTCCGAGCTTACCCATCCTTCCCTGTGGTGGCATCTAGGGTGAGGTTACTCACAATGCAGAATTCACTTCTCCAGATTACCTAATAGTTCTCCTGACCTTAGTATCTGGCATCTTTCATCAATAATGTTACTTGATGCCTCTTCAGTCTTATCTTCTTTCTTGGTTCCTACCAAGATTCTTGTTCGGTTCTTAGCCCTTGGGTACTTCCTGGTATCAATCTTAAGTCAATGTAAGTTGGAGGGTTGCTGCTCCCTATTGATTTATATTATAATAAAAGTTAAATAAATAAATTAAAACTAATAAAGTTTTAGTAAAGAAATAAATTTATAAATTAAGTTAAATAAAAATAATTAAGAAAAATATTTAACTATATTCAAAATTTAATTAGTTGCAATGTAAAATATATTTAAAAATTTATTATAACAAGCAAATATCAGAAACTAAATTTACTTTAATAAATCTTCTAACTCAGGAAAAAATATATAAATCAGTAAAGTGCAGGATTAAATTTACGAAAAGTGAGTAAATGAAAGTCAAGATATTTACTTACAAATAAATTCGTAAGTAGGATAAGCCCATTGAAAGTGAGGATTCTTCCTCCTCATACGAAGGTAAACGCCTTGTAGGAGAAAAAGAAATAAACAAGGCTCATTAAGTTGGAAATCTATTATTAAAATAGCTAAGTAAGAAGAGACAATCTTTAACCTTTCAGACCAATTAAGGTCCATTTTAACTTAGTACGAAATGCTTAACGAAAAGCTCAATCAACTAAAGACTTTACTTGTCACAAATAAGCATATAATCTAGTTAAGTAGTATCAATGTAGATAAAAAATCCTTAATACTAGTAGCCACTTCCTCAAATCTAATAAATAAATAAATTTGATTATAGAGAGCATAGCACTCTCGTTGGTGCGCAGCTCTTTAAAAAAATGTTTCATACTGACAAGAATGTTTGTTACTGATAAAATTATCAGATACTGATAAACCTTGTTCAATACTGGTATAATTATTCAGTACTGATAAAAATGTTCAATACTCATATAATTTAAGAATACTCGTAATCTTTAATACTTGCTGGAGGTCCAAGGATATGGCAGGATTGTGTCTCATTGCATTACCAAAGCAGTGGACGACATGTGTCAATTAAGGGTACTTAAATTTCCCACCTCTGATGAAGCTCGCAATATTATTTCTTTTTCGTTCCAGAATTAAATCTAAACTAGGCCAGTGCCGAAGGTCTAAGAATCTTATGTCTCGAGGCCAAACCAAAGCAGAGGAAGACATAAAGTCGATTATGGGTACTTAACTTCCCCAACCTCTGATGAAGATGACCTTGTTGTTCACCTTCAAACAACTATGGCTGTTTTAAAAAAATATATATAATAATATATTGCCTCGACTTAAGAGGACAAAAATAAAGGAATTTCTGAAAGAGTTGAAAAAATAGAAAGAATCCTTATCAAGAGACAAAAAAAACAAGTAGCTTAAAAAAGAATCTGATATTGTAAATCAACATAGCCTTTAATAAGAAACTGTAAAGACTTTAAAAGCCTTCAAGTAAGAGAAGAAAAAAGAACGTTAAGACAGATTTCAAGACTTTGAATAACAAGAGAAGGAATTTACAAAAAGAAAATATTTTAATGTAAAAACTAAGAGAGAGCAAGTTGGTAAACCTTCCTAACAAAAAAGGTTGTGAAACCCTGCCCCATAAAACTTAATGGGCCGCCCTAATCAGGTTGAAAACAATAAAAAAGAAAAACACTTATATTGACAATTAGTATATATTATTATTATTATTATTAAATGAAATTTACTTAATAAAAGCAATGTGAGCAAAATGAATCGCAACCTTTAGTGGTAAAATGAAAATAAATATAGCCTTAAATAATAGGAAGGAATTTAGAACTCCGAGACCACTTTGAACCCGGGTCGTCTGCGTGACAGACAGAAATACTAGCCACTATACTACCTCGGATCCTATTATTAATATCTCAAGAAACTTATAAACAAGCTGTGATTTACAAAAATCTATGTAATTTTAATTAAGTATGTAGCCTTAGATAAAAGATTGTATTATAATTTCCTAGTCTGAGCTTAATTTTAAAATAATTAAAAAATATACTTAGTTAAATAAGCAAAATAACATCCTTCTATTCTAATAATAAAGTTAAATTTAAGGAAATAGCATACCTTAAATAATAAAAATTAATTAAATGATCCTTAACTAAAAGATTCTAATTTAAGTTAAATGATTTAAGTTATTTGAATAAGAGTAAGTTAACTGCTTAATGCAAAATTGAGAATAATAAAACAGTTAACTTTTAATTTTTTGAATAAAGAAAAATAATTAAATATAGAATAAAGCTAATATGATATTTTCTAACTATCTATTTTAAAGCATGACTTTAAGATATATATAGCAACAGAGATAATTCTATTTTTACATAATTTCATAATGGATAAATTATGTAAATTAATAATACATAATAAAATAAGTATGAGTTTTAAAGAAAAATAATCTTAGCTTTAAGCAATTTTTAATACTTTATTTGCTTTAACTAAAAGTATCAATACATTTTTAAGATCTATGTAGTTTAGAATTAAAGCTAATTTATTAGTATATAGAAATAACTTTTTTTAAGTATAAATTAGCTTTAATCGCTTTTCATGGTTTATCCTTTTTGAGTTGAATGTTGAATATTTTAAAATATTTAATTACTAAACAGATATAAAATTTAAAATGAAGAATATATAAATAACAAAATATAATAAGTAGTTAGCTATTTTAGATTGTAATATATGATCTCATTCAGATATATTAAAAAAGATAAATCACTTAGGAAAACTAAAATAGTTAAATTAAAACTAATTTGTAAAGAATTACAAGTATGTCTTCTTTTATTTCTTAATTTAGGTATTAATTATTAAGCTTTAAATTATACTCAAATTAAATTATCAGATTTATAAGTCTGTAAGCAGATACTATTCATAATTGTTTAAGGACAATTACTAATTTAGTGATATAAGGAAATACTTTAATATCAAAATTAACTTAAAACTTCTATTATTATTATTTATACGAGCACAAGTTAAACTCCATTATTTTTATTGTTATATCTGTATAAAAAAAATTTACACTATTTTTAAAAAATTATATGCCGCTTTCTAAAGTGCTAACTAACAACAATTCTCTATATGAATTTATCTCTCTTCTTATCCTTAAATGCTTAAAAATTCCCATTATTGGAACTTTAAAACCTTGCTAAATTTCTCCGATTGCTAAGATTTCTTAAATTTTAAAATATTTGAAGCAGCGTTAATTTGGTATGATTTAAGCTATTTTAGTTAAAAAATCTCTAATTAATTTAATAAGCTTTATTTATATAAGCTGCTTTCATATTTTTAGAATAAATTGTTAAATGAATATTCAAACAATCAAAAGTGCTAGAATCATAATTAAACATAATTGAATCAGAAGCTTTAAATACTTTAGGTATAATTAGTTAGAAAATAAATGTTTATGATTCTCAAATATTTGAATTTAAGCATTTTGGTTTTTTTATTTTAATAGCAACAAAGTTATCCCTTTTTAAAAAGGATTTAGTGTATTTTTCGCTGTTATTGAAAAGTATTAACTTGTTTAGGTTTTATTAGGTTTTTAATTTTAGTTTATACTCTATTTCACTATATTAATAAAAGGCCTAAATTTTACTTTTAGTAATCCTTTATTCTCTTGATAATAAATTATTGTTCTGATGTTTTCTATTTTCCTTTATTAGTTTTTTCTTGATTTGATATATGTAAATAAAAGCAGCTAAATAGGTTTAATTATATTATTAAAATAACTTTAGTAAGAAGCTAGTATAATACTAGCTTAAAAGCTCTATATCTCTTTATATTAAATTAGGAAAGATTAATTTAAATTTATCATTAAAGCCCCAATTTATTAAAGAGGCTTATTTTTAAGTCTATTTGCATCAGAGCACTATATTCATAATCTATAAGAAGTCTATTATTTAAGCTAGTTAGAAATTAATTATATCTAACCTTCAAGGATAAAATACCTAGTAATCATACTAATTTACTTTACTAAATCTATAAGATTAGAAAGATCTGATTCATAAGTTATTTGATATAATACGTATCCATTTAAAATATAACTTAATACCAATAGCACTCACTTTCATGATATTTTTATTTATTTAAAGCACTAAAGTCTAGATGTATTTTATCTCCTAATGCTTACTTATATGCTTAAGATTTTTAAGGATATTTTATTAATTAATAAATATAGAGAAAATAATTAAAATAAAGTACTACAAATTATTTTATTACCCAAAGTTTTTATTTAATAACAAATCTACCTTTACTATTTAGCTTCGTGCTTATCATTTCATTATTTACCAGTGGTATTTTATATACCAAATTTATTCAAACTAATTAAATAAAAACCAAAATTATTATAAACATAATTTAATTTTAACTAATTCTTAACTCAACCAAAAGTTTTGTCTCATTACTTTACTTTTAATTTGTTCTTTCTATATTTCTTGTAAGCTGAAGAATAGCAACTGCAGCACATATTTCTTGCAAAGACTTTTCTACCTGTGTGACAACATTAAGCTAACTTATTTTTTTTCCTTTAAATGTGGTAGCAAATTGAGCACATATTCTTAGCATAGTGTTTTCTATCTTTATGTTCACATTCTGTAACTAGCATTGAAATTCTAGGTTCAAATAGATGCTTCTACCCTTTATTTTACAAAAGTTGCTCCAAATTAATTAGCCCATCATTTTCTTTCAGTATACTTCCTTTAAGATGAGGAAGTTAACTACTTAATGGTCAGTACTACTGAAAATAAGGAAAATGATTTAAGGCAAGTAAGGAAGGCATGCCTGTAAGTATAGTAGTTTGTTCTACGTATTTCATTTAAATTATAAAATATTAAGCTAAGATTGCTTAAATAGGCTTTTTATTTAAAGATGGAAGTTAAATTACCTTGAAGCAATCTTTCCAAATAAATCTAAATGAAGAAATAATAATTTATTAATGAACCTCCTTGAATAATGAGACTTTACAAAAAATTAAAAGCGATTAAGTATTTTCATAATGCTTGCAATTACTTGAGAAAATAATAATTTTAATACTTTTCTTAAAAAGGTATAATATAACCTTAATTTAGAATATCAGCCATTAAATTATTTCTAAACTAATAAAATATTTGCAGTTACTTTATTTAACTACCATTCTTCAGTTGCTTAGTTTAATACAAGATTAGGTTTATAATAATCACTTAAACTTAATTAATTTTCTCTCATTTTAGTTTTATTATTTAATAAACTGCTCTTTTTTAACTAATTATCTAGAATATAAATTAATAGTAAAATGGCTTTTATAATAAGTGATTTAGGTATAAAAATATAGTAAATGAAAGATGTTTATTATATTGCATTAAAGGATTTTTATAATATTATCATAAATATCTTAACTTTAGAAAAGCTTAGATTTTGCTTCATTAATTTAAGCTTAAAATCTTAAATTTAAAAGGAATTCAGATATTAATTTCATCTTCTCGTTTGTTGCCTTCGCAATAATTTTGACAATAATTATTTTTATATCTTCTAATTGAAGTATTTTTTCTATGAAATAGTAACCAGTTAATAAATAGAACAAATAAGCAGTTCTATAAACTACAATAGTTGTTAAATCGTAGATATAGCACTTGAATCCACCTTTTAGTAAAACCATTATAACTCTCTAAAATGATTCTACTTTATCTTTTATCTCTTTTATCATCTTTATAGCATATAATACTTATTTCATTATTTAAGAATCCCTTTCTTCCTATTATTTATATCTTAAACCTTATATTTTATATATTTTTCTTATATACAAAGTTGTGTAAAAACGAAAGACCAACTCAATTACTTAAGATAAAATTTTAGAATGATCTAAACATTTATTTTATCTAAACTATTTAATAGTAATTAGTTTTCTTTATTTTTTAATAAGTTAAAATCCAAAAAAACTATACCATTTTCTATGATTTTTTATTTCTAAGATTCCTAAACTTTTAAATAGCAAAATTATCAAATAGGGTTAATTTCTTAAATAATTAAAAGAGTGATGAGAGAAATGCGTTATGATTATTAAAATACTTTCAGAGTAAGTTGCACAGTTAGAACTTAACTGTCCTAAAGTATTCCAACTTAATAATAATCGCTACCAATTAGTTTCTTAATATAAATAATTTTAATACTTAGGTTTTGCATTTAGATTTAGAAAAAAATTACTTAAAATAGTAAAATAAAGTTTTAAAATGTTTTATTTAGTTAAATGTAATTTTCAGATCTATCTTGCTGATTCTTCTTTTCTTAGTTTACTTTACTATGTTTTTGTTCCAAAAATTATATATAAACCATAGCATTTGTTTACATTAAATGTAAATAATTTTCTATTTAAATAGTAAATCTAAATTAAATGCTAAGCTTATATTAATATCACTTTAGTAATACTAGTGGAAAATCATTCAAATAGATAATCTTTTTCTACTAAGTCTTGATACTATTAATATAATCTATACTAAGCCTTTATTTTATCTTGGAGCCAAATTGAAATTATTTGTATTCTACGAAAAATATTCCATATTAATGATATTTTACTTTTACAAGAAACATAAAAACTCAAAAACTAAGAAAAATAAAATTATACCAAGATTCTTTAATCTTATTTACTTTTACTACCATCTATTGAATGAAGGCTTATAACAAATACTAAATGGATAGAACTAAAATGAGTTTCTCTCTTAACTACTAAACTAAGCTTACTTCTTATTGAAAGAATTTAAAATTATCTTATCTCTTACAAAATCAAATCTTAAATTAAGAAATAGAATATTAAATTTGGTTTATTTCGAAAGGAAAAACTAAGAAAGTTTATCTTGAAGCAAAAAAGATTGTTTTATTACAAGAGACTTATTTACACTACTTATAATTTGAAATGTATTATTAATCTATCTCTATTTACTAAAATTATTTAAAGAAATAATAATTGAAACTAATTAGATAAAAGCTTAATAAATAGTTATTTTACTTTAATTTAATAAGATTAGAATTCCTATAAAATTACTAAATATAAACTAAAAATTATTAAGTAACTTCTACTAAGAGAGATATTTTACATTTTTAAGCTATTTTCTTATATTTTATTAAGGTTTTTCCTTATTTTATAATCGTTTTTATTCTCACTCAACTATTAAAAGTATCTAGGTTAAGCTTTCAAATTTGATGATATTTTTTATATTTTATATTAGAGAAGCGATATTAAAGTAAAATAATAATAAAAGTATTGATAAATTGTTTAATGATTGTTCTAATTATAAGGAATGCTATTTTATTAACTATAATATCTCTAAAAATCTTTAAACTATACTTACTATTACAGTGTAATCATCTTCCTCCGTTAATTTTCGTTTTAATTTTTCTTATTTCTACTGTTATTAAATTTCTATATCTCTTTAATTAATATAATTCCCAAGATGATCTACACTTCTGCCTTTTTTAGTTATATCTTACTTTATTCTATTTTATTATTTTACTATTTTTAATATTGCTCAACTGTAAATGCTATCAAAATATAAACTATTCCATATGAACCTAAGTTTTAAACTTTCACTCTATTTTTTATAACTTTACCTTTCTCTTTTAGCAGTTTTATAAAATAAAAGTTTAAAGTTATTATAAAAATTTAGACTTTCTTGCATAATTTGTAAGTAAACTAAAGTTAGATAAAAATAGTAGTTATTGAGGTTAATTGAGCCATATTTATCTGGTAATAGTTAGATTAAAATATGGTACTTCTTAGTTATTTTAAGCAGTGTTATAACTTAAAATTGTATTTTAAAGATAAATTTAAATAGTATATCAATAAATTACTATATCTAGTATTATTTTCTGCATACTTTTCCTTACTAAAGCATTTTAAAGTATCTCAATTCTTTCTTCTTTTAATCTTTCTTTTCTTACTTCTCCTACACTTACTAGTTGTTCTCAAATTATTTTCGGGTACTTTATTGTTTTTTCGATAAGAGACTGAATTAATTATACCTCTGATAATTTAGTTTGGTTGCATAAAATGTTAACTTAGAGAAGAATTGAATGATTTGAAGTTAGAATGAGGAGGCATAATTTAGATGATTAAATAAATTTTGAATTAGGTTCCTTTTTATAAGGTTGGCCCTAGCAATTGATTAAAGAATGTATACTAAGGATTAATTATTCTTATATAGTATAAAAACCTCTTTATGTTTAACTAGGAAATTATTCTAATTACATTTAATCTAATATTTTTACTATCTCCCATATCTTTTATTAAGATGTACCTTAAAGTCTCCATTAAACTAATAGCCTTTATAATTAAGCTGAATTGGTCAGTTTATAATTATTAAAGTTACCTTAAACTTTACGACAAGTTGGATCTAAAGTGATTTGAAAAAGAATAAAAAAGGTTAGAATGATTAATATAGCTTAGAGAGTATCAATAACGAAGTACTATCATTTATTAACCAATTGTTGTTAGATTGAATATTTCTAACTTTATCATATGAATGGAATTAAAAACGAGATGTTGTAATAAATCAGCTAAAGTTGCTTACAACTTAAAAGCTTATAATTGTATAAATGTAGGTTTTAAGCTAGTAATTGGGTCTAATAAGTGACTAATATATAATAATTAGAAAACCTAAAGCTACAATGATGCAGTTTAAATAACAATGATGTGGCATTAATAACTCAAAGCTTTTATAAACTAAAGATCTTAAATTTAAGTGAAAATGAAAATATAACAGAGAAAGTATTTCTTAAAACAGATGAGGATGAAAAGGAATATCCAGTTTATCAAAACTTAAAGCAATTAAATATAAAAGAAACAAAAATAAGCTTAGAGATATTTAGAAACTATAAGCTAAGTTTAGAAAGTTAGAAGTGATCTATAAAAATCCAAATAAAAAATTAATAGAGTTTAGTTTAGAAATTTCTAAAAAGGTATAAAGTAACTAAATAGGCAAAATATATAAACTTCATTAATGTAATATAATAATTTGATTAAATCAAAGCTATATCATATATTTATAAGTATGTATTAATAAAGTTATTATTATTGTAAATAGTTTTAAGATGCTTAAATTATTGCTTAATATTAAGATATTTATCTATTGTTTAAGTAAAATTAATAAATACATCATTATAATATCCTCTTATCTTAATTCAAATTATCATTTCTTATACCTAGTTTTTTTCATTTCTAGAAGATTTATTTAATTCCTTTCGATTTCCGATAAGTCTACAGTAATTAGTAGGGTTTTTTATTAAAGTAGTATAAAATTAATCTCCAAGAGAGGTAGATCGGAAAAAAATGAATCTGGATATCATAAAACATATTTCTTGCCAATAATTTTCATTCATAATGATCATATTAGCTTTTTATTTGTCTTTTTTCATTGAGATCACAAGTTGAGCATTTGTTCTTTGCGTAGTGTTTTCTGTTCGTATATTCGCATTCTGAAGTTTTTTTTTATAAATAGGCTTCAAACAAATGATTTAGCGAGTTTCTTTATAATAGTTTATCTAAACTAATCATTTATATTATCACTGAATTTGTACTTCCCATTAGAGCAGGTAGCTATTTACCTCCATCTCAATTATTCTACAATAAAGAAAACGGATTTTGAGAGAGTAGCGATGATTATGAATAGAAAATAGGATTATTTAATATATTCCATCTGAATAATAATAGCATATACTTATAGCAATTAAATATTACTTTATTTTAAAGTAAAGCATTAAATAATTTTCAAATTATTATTAAAAGCTATTATAAATGAAATTTAACTATTTCCTAAAGCTTATATAATTTTAGTTATCACTCTAGTAAAAAGAAGCAGAAGATCAACTTTTAAAGTATTTCACCAAAGAAAAATCAGACATAATTAATAAGTAATTTCATTATTTATCCTATAAAAGATGTACTTGTTTAATATAGTAATAAAAAACAATCCTTTAGTTTAATTAAAATTCTTACTAGTTCACACTTTTTTCTAGATAACTTCTAAAGCTTTCATTAAAATTTAAAAGGGAACATCAAGCATCTAAGGTACTTATAATTTCTAAATATTACAGTCGTAAGATGGGTCTATTTATTCCCATATTTCATAATACATCTAACAGAATGAAAGTATATTTTCTATTAAGCGAATAAGTATTTTAAGGAATTTATTATGAGAATTTTCTAATTAATAAATTCCTATTTAGAATCATTTTCATAAAAGTAGCCCTTTTATTTAAAGCTTTTATTACTTGAAAAGCGAATATCTTATTAAGTTAAATATATAAAGCAAATCCATTAGTTTTTTTATGGTTATATAAATAAGCTAAAATTATAATTAAAAGCGATTACCTTGAGAATGAGAATTAATTAGTCAATTCTTATAATAGCCTGATATAAAATACTTATTGATGCTAGATAATTATTTTGCTATTAATCTATAAACAAAAAAGCTTATACACTTCAATCCTCTTTTTTAATATATTAAACGAAGTTAAGAATAAGTTTATTTAAATGGATTATTAGCTAAGTATTATTACTATAAAAACTTAATCTAAAAGTATTTTTCTCTACAATTCGCTTTTATAAAGTATTTACCTTTTATTATGAAATAAGTTCTATTCTCCTTGATCTATTACATGGAATGTTAAATCTAAATCTATACATAAATTCCTTTTTCTTTTTTATCATATGAAATGTATTAATTAAATTTATAATATTCAATGTGCATAAATATAATCAAAGCATAGTTATAGCTTATAACTATCTTTCTTTTTCCGTTCATACTTTAGTTATATGATTTAATTGCAAAAATTGCTATTTTAATTTATCCAATTTCAAAATATCTAAAAATTACTATAACTAATTATTTCTTTTAAGTGATATTATATTTTTCTTAAAAATATCCCTTTAAATCTAAAATTTTAGGTATCTTAAATATTAATTTCTAGATTAATGGTTATCTAATTACTTTCATTGCTTAGTCCATTTTCTTACAATCTCATAGTAGTATTAAATAAACTTCTATTCCAAAAATATGTTAATTGTACTTAATTTTCTACAGCATCTAAAGATATCCTTTCTATTATAATTATATAATTTAATTCATATAAATTACTAGAAACTTATAAAAAGATACTTCAATAACTAAAATTTACTTGTTTACATCTAACTAGCACCTAATTATTATTTATAAGCCTTAGTATAATAATAGAACAACTGAAAAAATAAGTTATTAATAGAAGTTTTTGATTAGAAAGCTATATTTATTTAATAGACATTAAGATGTTGGTTAAATCTATCTTAGAATGCTAATTAATAAATTAATAGTTAAATCTCAGGTATTACCAATATAAATACAAAAGTGATCAAGTTATAGACTATTAAGTAAGCTTAAGGGAAATATCAATTACTTATAATCAGTTGAATAATAGAGTACAGCTCTAGCAAATTATCTATTAATTTATGCTTTAAGCTAAAAAGAGAAAGGTAGATAATAAATATCGGCTGAACAATCAGAAAATTAAAATACCAATATAACTAAGGAAAAAGGAAATAACCAAGGTATAAAACACTAATTTAAAATGTTTACCTAAGATGCTTAATTAAAATATTCAAATGGTAGAATAAAAGCAAAATATATAAATATGAGAAGAGAGTATCTATTCTAATGATAAAAAGTGAAAGATTTAAAATGTTTAAATTACTCTTAAGAATTTAAGTTTAAAATTTGATTTAAATCAAGGATAAGAAAAGATAAAATTCTAGATTTATTTCATTAAAGAAGTTAACTAAGGTTAATAATAATAATCTAAGATGAAATATAAATAGCTTTTAGTCTCTATTATGACAAAATTTCTCGTTCTTTCTATAGTCAGACTCTTAATAAGGAGAACAATCATAAAATTATTTTAGTTAAGTATATTAAATTTTATTCATCTTGACTTAATCTTACAAAACTAAGTCGCCTTATGAAAAATACTTTTTTAAAATTAAATCTTTTTTATATTTTCCTTCTATGAGGATTCAGTTACTAAGTATATATAGAAGCAATGCTTAATTTAAAATAAAAGTATAATACTAATTATGATTATCTAATTTTGTTAATATATCTAAGCATTAGTTAATTTTGTCTTAATAATAATTAGAAAGATATTAATAAATTTAGAAGATAAACTTCAATTAAGATTTGATTTATTAATTAACTTATAAACATTTATCACTAATTTTAACTTTATAGTTTAAGATAGTAATATATTACATTTTCTTTTAATTTAATACTTTTACAAAATTAGTTGTTTTTTATTCTAGTCATTTAAAATTGTCATGAATAAGTATCTAACTTGAAGTCTAATAAAGATTTCGAAGGCTTTTCATACGTCACATACACCTTTTTAAACTTAGCTTGTATATTCTAAATATCCTATAGACTAACTTTAGTTTCCTTTACATTTAACTGATTTAAACTTTGATAGATAGAATATTGCTTTCCTTCTGTATCCAAAAATGCTTCTCCTGTTATATTCTCATTTTCACTTATATTTAGTATCTTCAAGTTGTTCAAGCCTTTAATCATTTAGCTCACATCATTGTTTCTTAAATTGCACACCTAAAGCCTTAGATTCTGTAACTCCTTTATGCTTACCACATACTCAGTCCAGTTGCTTTCTACAAACATACACTTATACAGTTATAAGCTTTTTAGACTACTCTAGCTGATTGATTATAAGGTTCTATTCTTTATAACCCTCATATGATAAAATTAGAAATGCTCTATCTTGATACATTTAGTCAAGGTAAAGGATAGAACTTCATTATTAACACTCTCTAAGTACTAAAGAGTCAAGGATTTATAGTTTTTACCAAAGTTTCCTATCTATGAAATAGCTAAGCTAGTAACAGCAGTTAGCTATATTAAGCTTAGAGATAATAAGTTAGGAGTATTTTTCAAAAGAGCTAACAGATTATCATTAAATTACTTACAGTTATCTATTTCTGCTTCTTAAAGCCTTTCAAACTATTTATCAAAGAAATAAGAAAATAATAGAGATGTAAATTAAGCTTTCTTAATAGAGAGATGTTAAATATCTAAATTTCTTAAAGTTGAATTAGGTAAGTCATAAGCATAAGTAAGGTAAACTTGACTAAGGTTAGGACATTAATCTATGAATTCTTAGATGTTTTCATTATAGTTAATTCAAATCTCTCTCATTAGCTTTCCTTTCAAGCCTAAGTATTCTTTTATAAACTTGTATTTAACTTAATTACTTAGGAGTCTTATGGTGTGCAATTATGAGTTTGAACAGTATTCATTTAAAAATTATCCTATTATTAGCGACTTTTATAAGATTTCAATGTACTCTAAATTTGTTAAATTCATCAAGAAGCTAAAATTAGAGTCTTATAAGCAAGTGCTATGTAACGATAGTTTTTTAAGGTGACAGCATAAGGAGATATTTTGTAAATCCTTTTAGTTAATTTTGAAGTTTCCAATTAAATAAATTTCTTGAAGCATTATAGCTTAAGGCTTACTGTTTAGTTTAGCTTTGAATTATAATCCTGAACAAAAAGCTCGAAATATCTATTCATTTAACTTTTCTTAAAACTCTTACAACTATAATTTAAACACTTTAATATCTGAGTATTTAACTTATCTTAATACTCATTACAACTTATTCTTTATGTACTACAAGTCTCCCTTATATTTTCCAATTTCTAGTTATTAGGATTGATATGTAAAGTGTTTGAAGAACTTACTTGCTTGTTACATGGTACATATATCAAGCTTATCGAAGAATGTAAATAGAATATAGATGTTAGCTCAGAAATTTTCTTTAGTTCCTTTTCTCTTTTTGATAATTTAGCAATCCTGGTATATCCCATTTTAATTATCCAATTAGCGACCTCTTTTAAAAGGAAATTTTTAGTAATCTATAATACTAACTTATTAGCTTTAATCTTAAGACTTTTATTTTACCTTTTAACCAAAATATTTGGAGTAATTTTCTTATGAAAGGCTTTAACTTCTTCTTGAACCTTACATTTTATTTCCTAAAGTGAATTAATCGATATATTCTATCTCTCATTATTCCATTTTCCTCTTAAAAAATTATACCCAGCATTTTCCATTTAAGTATAAGAATGCCTCTTCAATTTAAAACTACATTTGCTTTATAAACTTTCAAAGATAATGAAATATTCCTGATAATGATCCAAATTGCGATAGTATAACTACCTCTCTTCTATAAGTTTATTTTTGTTAGTACTTAATATGTTTAACTCATTTGAGATGAAATCATTAAGAGTGATATATTTACTGATTGTACACAAATAAATCTGATATGACCTATTAAGCACTAGGAATAATCATTGTTACTTTATTACTATTAGCATAAATTGATAAGGTTACATTATCTCTTTTATACTTCTATTTGATATGTTTATTCATCTCTAGTACTTCAATCATTATCAAATTTGATATGTTTATAACTACTGTGTTTCTTACTTTTAACTAAGACATAATCATATATATTCCAATTCTTAGATTCTTTCATCTATCCTTTTATTTAATTAGGATTTAAAAAATGCTTAATTATACAGATATTTTGAAAAAAATAAGTAAAAACAGGATATTTGATCTTTACCTGCTCCACTTTATTTTTAACTTGTCTTATTTATTATAAAGACCTTATATAGCAGAAGCTTAGCTAATGTATTATTTTATTAAGTTAGAATCTTTAAGTTAATGCTAGTTCTTAGCTTTTAAAATCTAAATTCCTACAATAGTTCTGTATATTTTATTCAGGCATTAATATATGCAAATTAGTATGAATATCAAATTACCCTTATTTTAAAATCAGTTAATGCTTTAAAAGCTATAATACCTAGTAAATCATTTCCATCTATTCTTATAACTTTAGTTTGTTAAACAAGGTAAATAAATCAAATTAGCTTGAAAGCTATTAAAAGAGGGTTAAATCTTTCAGATACTATCTCTATTTTTGAATTTTAGCTAAGCAATAAAAGAAGTAATATCTTAAATAGCTATAAACTAAATAAAAGTCTTAAGCCAAATAAGGAAAATTTGTTGCTATAAAGCTTTGAAAGTAAAAAAGGTAATTAGAATATTAAATAGCTATTAGCTTGCTTCATTTTAGTTATTCTCTGCTATGTATTTTATCTTAATGATAATGTCTAAGTTAACTTAGCACTTAAGGTAAAAAATATTTTAGTAGTTATATATTTTAATTATAGTCGCAAGACTGATTCATTGCTTATCCTGTTATGAGATAATGGATAGGATATTTAATTAATCTATATATATTATATTAAGAAGCGGGGTAGCGCAGTGGAAGCGCGCTGGGCCCATAACCCAGAGGTCGGTAGATCGAAACTACTCCTCGCTACTTTTATTGTTATTTAAATAGAAAATTTAACTATAAATAGATAACTAAACTCTAATTATATAGCACATCATTTAGACTTGTATGCTTTATTAAATTTTAAGTTTAAGGCTCATTATTCTATTTAATATTTTACCTTATTATCATTACAGTTGGAAAGGCCATATATCTAATCTATTTTAAGGAATATTCTATTTAATCATTTAGATTATAATTATAAGCTTAAGCATATGATAAGGTTTATTAGATTCTTTTAAAATAATCTTTCTTTTAAGAAAAAAGTTAGATATAGCTTAAGGTTAGCATTACCTTTTTCTGGGATGTTTTAGTTTTTTTTAGAGTAAAATACAAATTGATTTGAAAAAGGATTTGAATAACATACTAGAGATATTCTTAAAAATTTAAATTAAATAGAATGATTTAAATAGAATAAAGGAACAATAGGGACTTAAATAGACTGTCTATTACTACTATTATTATATAAAATAAAAGTTACTAAGAATCATTGCATTAGAACCTATAGCTCCATTAAATAAATTTAGAAAGAAAATATGAAGAAACTAGCAATTTTTTAATATCTTAGTGAGTATGTTCAATACCTACTATAAAGCTTATAAATACCCTTTGATGTTAGATATTTAAGTCTATACTTTTATAGTATACAAATGCTAAAATATTTGCAACTCTAATTAAAGCAAACACTACAACTAGATGTGATAAACATCAGTTAAGCGTGCTTCTATTAATTTATACTATTAGGTTTAATAATAAATACCTTTAATAAAATGTTTAGCTTTTGGAAAAAGAAACCTTAAAATGATACCCAAAAGTTAATTATTGAGGAGAAAAACTAAATACTTAAACTTTTATTGCTAAGAAAGTAAAAGAATGTGGAGGGATGTAGAATACTAGCTAGATTTGAAATTGGTATTGTTAAGTATGAGATATGTCCTGGCTTAGTGGGATGAGGTGGGATTTTTAGTTATATTTCAACTATAATATAATATGAGCAATTGAGAACTGTTTACTCTGTAAAGTCTAGATAGTATGATAAAAAGAAATTCTCCACTAGAAATATAGATTTTGGAAAAACTTAAATTGAGTAAATTTCAAAATAAAGTCTCTTAATTTCAGGAGGAAAATAATTTGCATAATCTAGAATTGCTATTCAAATTAAATAGGATGAAATGCAAGAGCATGAAATGTTGTATGAGAGGTATTTCCATAGAACAACCTTTAATAAGAGAAAACTAATTTTTATTATTAGTGGAGTCCAACACTGGAATTTATTGACTTAAATTAGTGTGAAGTTTTTAATATTGCCTCGCAAAGATTTTCTAGTATATAATAAATTGAAACTCCTGTAAGTAACTTTGGATGTCATTAAACAGAGTCAAAAGTATATACATTTGGAGGATATAACTATAAGATGAAGAAAGAAGTTAACTATATAAGAGCTTATGACTAGAAAACTAGTTAATGAATGAAATCAGGTAAATTAAAAAAAAGTGGAGCTATTTACATTACTTAACTTGATTCTTTCATAATATATGGAAATGGAAATAGTATGGATACATATATCTATGATTTCAAATCAGTTAAAGCGCATGGGGAATAATACTATTGAACTACAACAGATTGGGATTTTACTTAACCAGTTTTCAATGATGTAGTGTATTAATTTAATCATAAAAGCTTATTGTATTCATACAGTTTAAGTAATGGAAGCTGGAGTATAGTAAAAGATAGAAGAAGTCTATTTTAACATTGTTTAACTTAAATTAATATTTCATGCTTTATCATTAATAAAGCATACTAAATCCTTGAATAAAGCATCTATTTCGAACTAAAACTTTAGCATTTATAATAATCTTCTTCAGAACCTTCAAAGAGATCTTATCAATCAAAAATTTTATAACTTATTTTCATAAAATGAAGCTTATAAAATATAACCTAAAAGCTATAATCATTTTCACAGTTATAAATGCTATATTCTATCTTATTAGAAGAATTAAATCTAATTAATTTCTTATTTTTGTAGGCTTGCATTTAATAAATTCACTAAATTAGAATAAAAGTGTGATATAACTCTTTATTAGCTAGTAAAGATAGCTATTTATAATTATTTATATAGCTGATGTTATTAATCTAATGGTAGGTTTGTTCAATTATCTATAATTTATTGTATTTTATAATGAAAATTACAATAAGAGCTTATTTATTCCATAAATTTCAATTATTAGTAAAAAATTTAGAAAATATTAGTTTAAAAATTCCTAAAAGAGCTATTGCTTTATTTAGTATTTCTCTTAATTATTTATAAATAAACCATTATATTTAAAAAATTATAGTGTAGATGCTTTATGCTAAAGCTATTTAAATATATTTGTAAAAATTTAAAGTTTATACTTAAGTGATCTAAATTAATTAATTAGCATTCCTTAAATAATAAATAAAAGACTAAGAAAAGTTAATTTATAAGAGTAAATTTATGATTTTAAGCAAAAAATAAATCCAATAAAATAAATGCTCTTTGCTAAATATAAAATAACACTATTGCTTATATCGCATAATTTGTTTTAAATAATAATCATCATAGAAATTTATACAAGTGCTAGCTTATGTACTTAGTTTTAGATATTTATAATTAAATAAAATATTATTATTCTAATAAAATTAACTATGTAAATTTATTTAAATAAATCTGCATTTATCATCTTGCTTACTATATGGTCTTTTGTTATTTAAATAGAATAGCTACATCAATAAATAAAAATTTAATAAATAGCTAATAAATATTAAGATATGCAAATAACTATAAACTTCATTTTTAAAGCTAAATTTTATCTTAACCAATTCTAAGTATCAAATCTTTTTTTTACTTTTAACATAATTCTTGTATGCTTTGGTATAGCAACTGCAACACATATTTCTTGCAAATACTACTCTATCAGTATGAACACACCGAGCTCTCTTATTTCTTTTCCTTTCATTTTGATAGCAAGTAGAGCACATATTCTTAGCGTAGTGCTTTCTATTTGAGTGTTCGCACAATGTAACTTGCTTTTATGCTCTGGGTTCGAATTCCAACTTTTGTCCTTTTTGTTGCAAAAGTTAATCCAATAAAATTAGTTCATCGTTATCCCTTGAAATTCCTTCCAGAGGAGGAAGTTCTAAACTTAGAGGTCACTTATTATAGAAATAAGGAAAAGGAGTTTGCGAAAGTAAGGAAGGCATTCCTGTAAATATACTGGGTTGTTTTACGTAACTCATTTAAATTATAAAGTTACTTAATAAAAATAGCTTAAATAAGTATTTATTTAAAAATAGAGTTTAATTATCTTTAAAATAATTATTTCAAGTAATTCAAAACAAATAAATCATTTTTTAAAGAACCTATAATTTTACACTATACCTTGTGAATTAAAAAATATTAAATAAGAATAAAATAATTAAAAATAGCATAATAATGGAATGAAGATAATTTTAAACTTAATCATAATCCTATCTTATGTAAAATAAAAAGTGTAAATTAGATATACGCATAACTTAAAGTAATCAATTTTTAATTCATTTAAACTTAATTTCTGACTGAGTAAATTTAATTACATTCTGCTTAACTTTTATCTTATTTGTAATTTTTATTATATATTTGTAATTTTTATTATATATATATAATTTTTAAAACAGCCATAGTTGTTCGAAGGTGAACAACAAGGTCATCTTCATCAGAGGTTTGGGAAGTTAAGTACCCATAATCGACTTTATGTCTTCCTCTGCTTTGGTTTGGCCTCGAGACATAAGATTCTTAGACCTTCGGCACTGGCATAATTTAAATTTAATTTAATTCTGGAACTAAAAAGAAATAATATTGCGAGCTTCATCAAAGGTGGGGAATTTAAGTACCCATAATTGACACATGTCGTCCTCTGCTTTGGTGATGCAATGAGACACAATCCTGCCATGTCCTTGGACCTCCAGCAAGTATTAAAGATTACGAGTATTCTAAAATTATATCAGTATTGAACATTTTTATCATTACTGAATAATTATACCAGTATTGAACAAGGTTTATCAGTATCTGATAATTTTATCAGTAACAAACATTCTTGTCAGTATGAAACATTTTTTTTAAAGAGCTAAGCACCAATAAGAGTGCTACGCGCTCTATAATCAAATTTATTTATTTATTTATTTATATACTAATATTGTCAATTAATAAAGGCACTCTGTTTTATGTTTTATATTCTTAATTTGTTTAGTTGGTATTGTTTTTAACTTTGTATTTGTTTAATATATTTTATAGGATTTAAGAGTAAAGTTTATTTTATTTATTTAGGAAAAAGTGAATATCTCCGTAGCTGGATAATTAATGAATAATTTAAAAGTATAAAAGATTTATTTTATCTAATTTATCTTTATTTCTAAATCTTAAAAGAACTTAGAACTTCCTCAATTAATATATTTATACTTTGAAATTAAAAAATTAGAGATAAGTTTCTCAAGGAAAAGCTTAAGAAAAGAAAGAATAATAAAGAGTTTGATAGTGAATTGGTATAAGAAATAATCAATAAAAGATATTTATTTTTAAGTATTATATAAGCAAATTCTTAATCTTTTTCTCTTTTTTTTAACTAATTATTATAAATTAATTTTCCTGCTTTTTTTTCTCTCCAATTTTTAGAAATTTTTAACTTCTTATTACTAAAGTTTTTCCTCTAAATTAAGATAAAACTTGTAAACAAATAATATAATTAAGCAGTTCTATTGTCTTAATTTTAATAAAGAACATATATTTAGATCATAGATATAGTATTTATAACTAACTTCGTAAGTTATTCATTTAAAAAATATTACAACTCTCTAAATTATTTCCAATTTTGTACCTACGTTTTCTTCTATCGTTTTACTATATTAGATTTATTTATATTTAAGAAGTTTAATTAATTATATCATTAACTTCATATTTTTATCTTTTACTTAACTATACAATTATCATATGAATTTATTAATATCGAAGCATCATTACTTCGAATGTTTTATCTAAGATTAAATTTTATAATTTATAAATTAAATTTAACTATTACTTTTACTTATACTCCTACAAATAGTTTATTCTCTAGATTCATATATAAAACAAAGTATTAGAATACTAAATAAACAGAATATAGGAATAAAAAATAAGAAAGAATATAAGAATCTAGATGATGTTGGTTTGATTACTAGAGTTAGATTGTATTAAATAAAATTAATTTCCAAAATGATTTAGAAAATATAATATTTAAAGTGGTATATTTTTAAGATTTCATTGATACATTATTCTATATTAAATTAAATAAATATTAGAATCCTCTTTAACGATTTATTGGCATAATTGAATATATGTAGGTATATAATAAAATACTAAATGATGATACTTTATATATTTAATTTTAGTTTTTAGTTTATATGTTTTTTAAAAATATAATATTTCTTTTATTTAAAAGCTTTATATAAATAATAAAATAAATTTAAGTAACTAGACTCAATTATTATCTAAATGAGTGCTAATAAGCAAGATTAATTGTTTATTGTTAAAATTATAATTTCAATCTTCATTTTAGTTATACTAGATTTTAATATATTCTTTAGTCTCTCGTGATAATCTGAATAAATCATCAAAGCTTTAATATATGTAATTGCTAAAGTTATAGTGTTTAGATATATTAATATGAATGAAAATGAGCACAAGAATAGAATAATCTAAAAGAAGCATAATGAATATAATAAAATAGCATATTTACTAAAATTAATATAATTATTATGTATCTATATACCTCAAACTATCTATAACCAAATATATACAAACTAATAGCATCTACTATCAAGATATTCTTACTTACAAATATTAAACTAGTTATTTTTATAGAAATAGCCATATATTATTTTTCTAACCACATGTAAATAAATATTTGCAGAAATCATAAAACATACTTTCTGATTATAGCAATTATCTAAATAGTTGTTTCATACATCTTAGCTAATATTAAAACTACAAAATCTAGCAAAATAAGCAAATAAAAGAAATTAAGGTTTTGAGTAATATATTGACTAATAATATATATGATAATATGAGTATGAAATAAACTGATATTAGTTATAAAAGAATTCTGCTAGTGTAAATATAAGTTAAATAAAAATGATTGCTTAATATAATATATTAATATGCTCTAAAATAATCTATTAAGCCAACTCTACTAGCTAATTTGCTTTATATATTTAGAATATTAAATATGCTTAGTTATTTAATGTAAAACACCTAAATACTAAAAAAACGGAAATTCACAATAGTCAATTTGAGAATTGAACAAATAGAATCCAAATTCAATCAATTAGCGGAATAGACTGAAAGCTAATTTTAAAAATATATAAGAACAAATGATCCTATGGATGTGAAACCGAATCTATAACCAGCAAAAATTACTATAGTAAAGAATAAAAAGTAATGCTGGTACTGCAGGAAATATGGACATATTTTAAGTTAATTGTGAAAATTTTAATAAAAATAAGAATTAGAAAGCTTTAAATTATGGAAATCCATAAGTAATCAATACTGCACTCCAGAAAGACTCGTATTTAGGAAAAAATGCATATTGTTTGAAATACTGATGGACATTGCATATGTACAATAAAGAAAAACTCATTAAATGCTTGGAATGGAACTCGATTGAAAATAGTTTCCAATGATCAAGAGTGGAGAACGCACTACAGCAAGATATGTACTTTAAGAAAATGACCCAAAAGAAGACTGGAAATGGAAAATTAAAAAAACTATTAAACTTTTTAAAAGTGATGAACCCGATAAGGATAATATCACTTTAGATCATTATTATTATTACTATTATTTATTAAAATATGAATTAGTTATATTTTTTTAATAATAGTTCAATATCATTTTAGAGTAACGAAGCATTATACTTAATTTATAAGTGTTAAATATAACAACAAAATTAAAGGTATTATATATCAAATCTGTTCTATTTGCTTTAAAATTCTTTAAATTAAGCTGATAAGCTAATTTAAACTTAAACTTTTTTGCTTTACTTAGAATTTAAGTTCTAAAAATAGTTGAATGTTTATATGATATTAAGCAATTGCAAATAAAAAGTAATTCAAAGTTCAAATAAAGTATTAGATACCAATCTTTTACCTTGAAGTTGGATACTTTTTCGTTCTTAAATTTATTATTTAGATTACAGCAAAGTTTGCTTAGAAATTTTATTTATACTAAATATAAGATCCGAGGTAGTAAAGTGGTTATAATTTCTGCCTTTAGCAGACGATCCGGGTTCAATTCCACAGTCTCAGAATTTTAAGTTCAGCTAAATTTATTTTTTAGCTTATTTAAATTCTTTAGATATCTAATAAAATATTAATCCTTCTTATAAATATCTCAAACTATATATCAGAATATCTAATAAAATGATTAATAAAAATTTAATTTAGTAATTTAGAAATTATCTTTCAAAGCTTATTAAGAATTATCATTAAATGCTTATATAAAGCAATCGCTCATTAATATTGCTAAAATTATTATATTTTAGGTAGTTAGAAGGTATTTATAATGAGATAAGTGCAATTATTATCTAACAATTATCCTAGGGAATTAAAGATCTCAATTTATAAGATAAATAATTAAGTTTTAGTTAATTAAATATTTTTAACTAGGTTATTCTAAGAACTCATTAAATTAAATTTGATGCAATATAACAAAATAATTTTCTAAAACTATGATAAAGCTTCTAATAACGTTTCAAATATAGTAATTAAATAAAATAATATTTGATAAATCAATCATGTAGATAAATAGATATACTAATTATGAATCATTTTGTTATTAGGAAGAATAAAAACTCCAAAAAATGCCAAGTTAAGATTTGAACCCGGATCTTATATGACCAAAAAAATAAACTTAAAATATTATCATTATAATACTTAATCTCTATACTAAATTTATCTATTTAAAAAATAAAAATTTAAATAGATATTAAAAAAGTTAAATTTTAGTTTAAATTTTAATTTCTGAATCAACCTTAAAATTTTACTATTTAAAATAATTTTTTTATTAATATCATTATTATTTAAAATTTTTTAAGCTATGAAGTATATAAATAAGCATGCAATAAGGTACACAATTGCACTAAATAAAATAATCTTAATTATCAAATTATTATATATTCTAAAGAATATTCTTTGGTATTTATAATAAAAATTAGATTAAACAATTAAATAACAATAATTTAAAAAATAAGAAAGAAAAGTCCTTTAAATAAAAAACAGTAAAAGAGTTATACAGATCAGTAATCATTATTTATAGAGATTAACATTTTATTTGCAATAGACTCAAAAATATAAAAAAACAGAGGAAGAAGGATACACTGATATAGTAAGTTTTTTTTAGGTTATTTAGACTCTAATGTAGTTAATAACAAGGATTTTTATAATTTATCCAATCAAGTGAGTTATCTATACTTTTATCTTTATTTTCCTTTAATAATACTAAACTGATATAAACAATTAATAAAAAATAAACTTTAAAGACTTAACACAGAGAGGAAGTTTTTGAAAAAGAAAAAATGACTATAAAAATAGAATAAACTTTATTAAATATAAGCATCATAAATTAATGTATAGCATCATTATAAATATAAGTTACTTAATACTCTTATGTTTCTATCATAAGCAAAAATAAAAATTTAAATAATATTAGATAAAAATAATCTTAGAGTTGATAGAAAAAATATTTATAAAGTATAAAATTATTTATTTATTTAATATACTAAATTAAAGTGTTCGTATCTCCGGGGATTTTAAACCCCTTCAATACATACCTCCAGAGTTCGTTCCTTGAGGTTTAAAATAAAAGTTCGGGACTCCCAGTTTTTTTGGAGTTCTGGCACTCCCTTGAAAAAGTCTCCTTCTAAATATTCTTCCATCCTTGTCTACATAAATTCTTGAAATTTCTCTCCAAATCTCTTCACTGTTTCTTCTCTGTTTATCCAAATATATCTTGCATCTCTTGTATGTGTGGAATTTTGATTTGCACAGGTAGCACAGCTTGAAGATCCTTCTGGGAGGAGTTATCTCTAAGGGTTTTGTGTATTCTAGTTCCATTTTATTTTCAGCTAAAGTTTAAGGTTAAATTCTTTTTTCTCCCAAAAGTTTCACTTCGATTTCCTGTTTCATTAATCTTTCTTCATTATTTTAACTTTTCTATAGTAATTTTTGGTTTTCTTTCTTTAATATTTAAACTTCTTCTTATAGGTTACGGATAGATTTCATAAGTTATTCTATTATTAGCTCTTCATCATTTTTCTATTTCTACATTATTTTTTAGTTACCACTTTTCATGTAGTTGCTTGATCGTGGCTATGGGAGTAAAAAGTCTCGCTTGCTTTAGTCAGTTTCTGTTGATTTAATTTCTTATTCAATTTAAGATTATCTTTATTTTTCTAAATTTGGGGGTTAAAGAGCCTAAGAAAATTATTATATTATTAAAGAAGACGTGGTAGGAGAAGAATTAGAAGTCTCTGGTTTTTTTTCCTTTTTCTATGGAGCTGGAAAAAAACCCTTCCTGAGACCTTCTGCCATTTTTTTTAAAGTATAAAATTAATAAAAATAAAATAATTTCTTTATTAAATTAATATTTAATTTATTGTTTTATAGGATAAATTAATGATAGTTAAATGTGTATAAAATTAATATTTATTGGTTTAAGATATAAACTAATATTTTCTTACAAAATTTATGTTTAATTAAAAGATTTTAATTTATAAGAGTTAGTTGTTTCTTTAACTGAGAATTATTTAAAAAATAAATAGGTAAATAATATCTTAGTTCTATCAATTTAGCTTACTATATATCTTATCTCTTATTAAGAATAACTTTTAAGTCATTTCCTTCCTATTTTATTAGCATGTTCTATAATTTTTTCATTGCTCTTCTCTCGATGCTTTATCTCTTCGTAAAGATTTAGATTTATTTTTGATAGATACCAGAAATAAAATTAATCAGTTGTAAAAATCTCAGATTCTTCCTAATTCAAAATTAATTTATCTCTTTTCCTTGTTTTTCTTTTTAAATAAGAGATGTCTGCATATAACTATTTTTATGTAGATGCTAATTGCATTTACTCTGTTGGTTATTAGATTAGAAAAAGGCTATAGCTTATAAGGTTTATTAATATACTTAATTATTTTCCTACTTATAAATTTAGAAATCTTAAAAGCAATAAATCCTATTAAGCATGCTATTTTTGGATTACTTAAAATAACCAAATAAAGAAAGTGAATTGCTATTAAAAGCAAAGAGTTTAGCTAAGACTAAAGCTTATTCTAAAACCTAACCCTAAGTAATAGAGTTGACTCTACATTTAGCACTACTTGCTATAGTACAAGATAAAGTTAAATATAAGGTTTTATGTCTTAAATAAGAAGAATGAGACTCTTTAATAGTGAAATAAACAAATAAAGGGATAATAGAGATTAAAGGAAATAGGAATGTTTAAGAGTGCTACAATAGTTTACTAAAAGGTTAAGTGTTATATCTAAAATCTATGTACTTATTCTAATATTAAATTAATAGAACTGCTTATTTATGTTTCCTGTTATATCTATTCAGAGCAAAAACTTTAGCAGAAGAAATATTATCAAAAATGGTGCGAAAAAACTAGATAGAGAGATAAATTTCTATTATTTGGATATTATATAAAAATAGAGAAATATAAGAGTATATATTTACTATCTGCAATAATTTTAGGTTTTAAATATTAATTAATTAAGCGTAATTTACGTTTTACTAAGGTTAAGATACTCAGAATAAGTAAATTAGAATAAATTGCTTAATGCAATAAATTTAAAATTAAACAAGTATTTTCTTCTATATCCTAAATCCCTTTCTGTTACAACCCTATTTAGTATGAATCCAAATACTTACAAATTAGCTAAAAAAGCTATAAAAGGTAGTTTACCAAATGGTATGATTTAATAAAATGACAATGAAAATACATTATTAGTTTAAGTTGAATTATTTAGTAAAAAGCCTAGTATAAAACTAACTGATTAAAGTATAATAAAGGAAATGTAAATTTATTAGCTTTAAAATGTACTTAATGTCTGTTATTCTAAATTAAGTTATAATTATGCTTTTCTTTTCAAAAGTATGGAAACAACTATATTCACAATTATCTAAAATCAATATTTTCACTTCCTGTCTACTCTTTACTAATGCAGAAGGAGCTCTTAATTATTAGGTTATAAATGACTATTTCTCATTTACTTGAAGTAGATTTAAAGGTGATTTAAATAGAAGTCATATTTAAACAATCTTGACTTATTACATTATAATTAAATGAAGTTTAGAGAAGATCTTAATATACTTACAGGCATGCCTTCTTTACTTTCTTTAACGCCTTTTCCTCATTTCTAGTATCAATGGCCTTTGAGCAAAGAACTACCTCCTCTTAAAGGATGTGTAGGTAATGATTCTGATGAGGTAATTCATTTGGACTGACTTTTGAAAATTAAAAGACAAAAATAATCGTTCGAGCCTAAATAACAAATGCAGGTAACAGAATGCCAGCATAAAGATAAAAAGCACTATGCAAAAAATATGTGCTCAGCTTGCTATCACAATGGAAGGAAAATAAATAAGACAGCACAATGTGGCCATTCAGATAGAAGAGTATTTGCAAGAGATATGTGTTGCAGCTGCTATTCTTCAGCTTACAAGAAGTACATAAAGAACAAAAAGAAAAAGGAGGTATGAGTTTTTGGATAAGCTAACACTTAGTTAAGAAAATGATGTTATTAATTATTTTCGTTTTTTTCATATAAGATGCCTGTATAAATTTGATATACATTAAGCCTGCAAAGGTAATTTAAATAATGAAAGTATAAACATATAAATAGTAAAAGTAAGTTATTTAAGAGATAAATGTAAATTATTAATTTACTCTTATGATAGAAGCTTTTCTAGTGCTAAAAATAAATTTAGAATGGTTACTAGGTTCTATCTCAAAGGGCTAGGTATAATTAATATAATTTAAACTAGCTTTAAATAAAAGGTTTTTTATAGTTTATAAATAGAAAACTTTAATAAATCACACTTTAAAGTATGTCTAATAAAAGTAAAGCTGAATAAAGAAAAAAAAAGTCAGAAGCTTGTTTTGTATCAAGGTAATCAAAATATTCCAGCAGATAAAACTTAGACCATTTAATATAATAGAGAGAAACAGAGTGATAGCAAATATAAAAAAGTAATAAAAACTAAAAATAAATAAATTTGAATCTTTAAGAGCAAAGGAAGAGTCCTACAATGAGATTTATAATAATTTAAAAAGCAAATTTTTGCAAAGTTAATTAATTGAACAAGTATATTAAATTATAATTGTAATCTAATCTAACTTAATAATATCTAAATGATTCAATCTTTCTGATCAAGATTTATTAGATCGTATTTTCAATCATTTTGTTTGAATATTCATCTAAAAGTTAAAATTGAAAGCAGCTTATACAAGCCAGGCTATTTTTGGTAATAAGAGATGCTTAATTAAATAATTAGCTAAAGGTATGTTGAATCATTGGTTTTTAAATAATTTATGTAAGAAATTTTAGTAATTGGAGAATATTAGCAGGTTGTATAATACAAGCGATCTTAAAAGTAATTATGAGTAAGAAGAGAATAAAGAAGTGAGTTAAAGATAGCTTACACTTTAGAAATCAGCAGTTTAGCTCTAAAAATTGAATAAATATAATAAACTTTTACATATAATAATAAAAATATCTCAAGTATAACATTTTCTCTTAAATAATAATAACACTAATTTAAACAAATTTAAAGTCTCTAAAGTGTTATTAATATCACTAAATTAATAATGCATCCTTCCTTTAATAAGAACAATTATAGTAATATCTACATCTAATTAATAATTCTAAGTAAAATGCTTAAAGTTTAATTTTATTATAATTAAGTTTGCAATCATTAATAAACTGATAGCTAGATCAAATAATTAAAGATGCTTCTTTAAAATTATTTTCTAGATAGTTTTATACTAACTAGTTTCTTATTTTTTAGAATAGTTTTTTTCTTTATTCATATATATATTATTATATCATTTATTACAATCTAAAAATATCTAATTATGAAGCATATCGCTTCAATTCCTTTTAGATATATTTTAATAGTAAAAGTTTAAAAAGGTTTTATATCACTAATAAAACATAAAAATAGAATAAAGTTAACTTTTACCTTGAAATAGAGCTATCTCTATATAATTATAAACAAAATTTAAGATATAATTAAAAAATATTATTAACTAAGAAAAAATGCTAACTAACTCAAACAAGATCTAAACATTTAATAATTTTCTTTAAATCCATATTTTATTATGCTACTGTTTGAAAATTCGCATAATTTTCAATTATGATATGGTGATACATCTGAATTTATCTCTGTTGGTTAATAATAAAAATAAATTTTTATTGTAATTAGTTAAACTGTATTCATGCTAACCTTTGTCAATACTCTAATACTTTTATTCAAATAATTTAAAATTAATAATTTTATTAATATCAGTCTTTACATTAAGCAAATGGCTTACCCTATTAAATCAAATTAAATATTTTAACTTAAAATTAGAAATTAGTTTAGTTAAAATAGGATTTTGATGGATTTTATTTAAGATTTCTTATTTAGATTTAAATTTTTATTTAAATTGAAAATAATTTTTAAAACTAAAGGATTATTTACAGTATTATACTTTTATTCTAAAAAAACATTTAGATTTTAAATTTTAGTTAGCCTAGGAATTATTGTAGTTATTGGTATTTAAATAAACATTTAATTGTAATGATAAAGATATATGCCAAAAGTTTTTTTATAAGTTTCTCGTGATATTAAATGTAAGATCCGAGGTAGTATAGTGGCTAGTATTTCTGCCTGTCACGCAGACGACCCGGGTTCAATCCCCGGCCTCGGAGTTTTTGTATTATTTATTATTTTAAAATTATTTAAATTATAACTTTGACAATAATTTATCTTTCTCACAACTTTACTAAGCATATTTCATTATTATAATAATCTTTTTAAACCTCTTCTTTATATATAACTCATAAAGATTTTGAATATTTATCAAATACTTTTATATATTTTATTTTCTACTCTTAGTTAATTAATTATATTTATATTATAATAATATTCTTTTATCTATCCTTTTAAACTAACTTGTTTATTTCTTCTATTATAATTATAAAAGTTAAACTAGTGATATTTAGTCTTATACCATATAATTTCTTTAATATTTAATCTATCTTCATAATTTAATATTCTTAGTTTTAGAGAAAGCTTTTAATTAAAATAGCCATATATTTATAATTTTTATTAGTTATATTTTATCTTTTTATTCATTTATTTAACTTACTTTTTAGCTTAAAATAATAGCTTTTTTATCTTTTTTTAGAAGTTTGTAATAGATTAAATTGCTTTATTTTATTTTTTAATATTAAAGATTTATAAACTTGAAATGTGATTGAGTGTTGTGTGAGGCAAGAAGAAGGATTGAGAAGATGTAAGAAAGAAAGGAATTTAAAATAAGAAATAAATAAATTAAAAAGCTAAATTAAATTAATAATTAGAATAAATTAAGTTTATATTTATCTTTTATTATATGCTTATACTCATTCATTTTATTTTGCTTCTTTATGTATTTTATTTATTATATTTACAAACAATATTAAAAACATAGCCCATAATTAGAATTAGTTAAAGTGTATTTAGGTAATTAGATTGTTAACTTTAGTTCATATAAAATAAGAAAGCTTTGCTTTAAATAATTTAAAGTCTGATTTATCTTTTAATAATTATTTTATTAAGAATTTTTAGATATTTATCCCCAAGTAACAATTAAATCATGTAAATCAAGTTAAAATTTAAGATCTCATCTTAATAATTCCTTCTTTCATTTATATCATTTAAAAATAGCCTGCTCGAGTTTTTATACAATACATATGATAATGAGATAATTACTTGTTTTAAACTATTAAATTCTAAGTTTTTTTAATATTTATAAATAAAGGAATAAGAAATAAATATGAATTTTCATTTCCTTTATTAATTTAATCCCTTTACATAAGTGACTCTTTTATTTTAATTATTTGGCTAGATATAAAACAACATACCAGAATATATTCTATTATTCTGTATTATTATTTCATATTATTAATCCTTTTCTTCTTATTTATTCATATAATATCTAGTTGCTTGGAATAATAACTTAACTAAATAGTCAAATTAAAATAGCAATAGTTATTTGAAATTATAATAATTGAATTTCCCTGTTATTTTGTTTTTCTTAATTGAGTGTTATATAACCAATATGATTTTAATTTAAATTAATGTATATCAAATAGGTATATTGTAAAAATTAATAATCGTCTCTTAATCCTGCTATTTTTAATTTAATGCCAATTAACTTTCGTTTATAAGAGTCGAAAATCTGATTTACAAGATTATCTTTTGTGAATCAAAAGAATGAAAGGAGAATAATTTGAAAGTCCTGATTATATCTCTGCTTGCTAGAGAAATCTAAAGTTGAGCCTATGATATTGAAAGGAATTTGTTTAACGATTATCGCGCCTTATAAAAGGCTTTAGCCATATTATTGAATATTCACTTGCATTCATTGTATCTTCTGCTTGCAAAAAAGGTCCATTGAATATACTCATTATATCCGATTTGAGTTATTCATTCAAAATGAGCATCCACTCAGTGCTTAATTTTCCTCTAGCATTCCAAGCTAATAATCAGATGAATAATAAAATAGAAGCTTCACTCAAAACTTAAAATCTATTTAATAAGCTGAACTTTAATATCAATAACTAAATTGAGTGTGTAAATATTATTTAATTGATAAACTAAATAGGTATTTTAAGAAAAAGCATAAGATATATTATGCTTTATAAATATAATAAACTAAAAACTTTGTCTTATTAAGCAATACAAAACTAAATTTTATCTCTTTATTACGAATATTTCTTAAAAATAGATAATTTATTTATAACTATTAAACTTGTAATTATATAGCTCTATAGATTTGAAAACTACGATTTTTAAGATAAAGCAAAACATCAATTCCTAAGAAAAATTATAAAAAAATTTGAAAGAGATAAATCATAAACACTAAAAAACAAATAATCTAAATTATAAATCCATAAAAATTATGGTTTGTCGAAATTTTAGATGCTATTGTCATTCTTAAAAAAAATTCAAGTTAAGGAATTAAAAATTTATCATAGGAACTATGAAAATTAAGAAAAAATGAAAAATAAAAAGTTAGAAAAAAAAATCTTTAATTAAAAAAATTTTATCATCTTTATATTTATATGCTTTTTTAAAATAAAATCTTAAAGAATAATAGAAATAAAAAATTGAATCTTTTAATCAGGCATAATTTAAGCAAAGAGTCACTTTAAAAGCCGCTTAGAAGAAATCAAAATATTTCATAGTGCTTAATTAAAAAACATTACGGACATAAGAAAAGAGATAAACGTTAGCAAAGATAAATATAAATGCATCGCTAGAAAACTTAAAAATCAAATTATTTATAAGACCAAATTGAATAAATATTCTAGAAAAAAACTCGAAATTGTAACTCAAGTCTTTTAATACTGTAAAAAAGATTTAAATAAAAGCATCGAAAAAATTAACAAGATGTCAGGTCTGAGAAAAGGATTCTATCCACCTCCAACAGGTAATAAAAAAGGGGTAGAGGGCAAGGAAGAAAAGGCCCAATATCAACAACAGAATATTCCCCAGACCCAGAAGAAACATCTACAGACTTCTCCAGGGATGCCACTGCAGGAAGAGAAATCTAAAAAGAAAACTTAACTCCAACAATCCTCAGTGAGCAATTTCTCTCTGTCTGGCTCTAACGAGCTAACCATCGAGTAAGCAGAGCTCAGACAGGAGGTACAGGACCTCAAGCAAACTCTAACAAAAATCATGCAAACTGGCACCAAGTTGAGTACTTGGGATTAAGCCAGACTTGTTAAGCTTGAGTAGAAGGTTTTCGATATGCGAGCAAAGCTCAAAAAAGCTCACGACACTGTTTTGCTTCAGAGTCGCACTATCGAGTAATTGAGTGGTCAGAAGACCCATTACGTGTAAGCGTAGGCTTATCAGCCGGATTCTGCTCTCCAGTAAAATTAATTCATGGAACTGGAGTAAGAACACGCCTCCTAGATCTCTACCTCACCTCCCAAGATCCAATATAGTCAGCCCAAATCTTGTTACTGTTGTGGCAGTAGCTGACATCTCTTTAGAAATTGCAGGAAATTTTAAGATTAACAAAGAGAATATTGGAGGACATTAGAGCTGAAGCGGATTAAAGCAGAATAAGCCTAAAAGCAAAAAGAAAGATAATTGTTTTTTAATAAGTAGAGGCTATACTGCGATTCGAACGGGAGGATTTATAGGAAATTGACGCCAGAAGAAATGAACTAGAAAGACCCAAGGGCGCACATTTATATTCAAGATTTTCTTAATGACTGATCTCAGAGTGACATACAGCTTAGAAGAGTGTCACGGTGGTAGGAAAACCGTCAAAAAAACCCGTCCAGAAGTAACACCGACGTTAACCGAGTTTTTAGCATAACTGTTAACTCTCATTTAATCTTAATCTTAAATAAAAACATCAGAAATTTTTTCAAAAGTTATTATTAAAAAATTAAAATTTTTCTCAAATATTTCCTATCCAAAATTTATGAAATTATTTTGACACTCTTATCTAAAATACATTTTTTACATGCCAAAAAAAAGCCACCTGGTTGAACCACCAACCTTTTGGTTAACAACCAATCGCTCTGCCTATTAAGATGCTGAATTTATATAAACTTTTTTCTTACATTTATATTTCTTGGTTTGTCAAAAAAATTTTCTCAAAGGTACAAGCATTTTATAAAAGATATTTTCGATACAATAGAAAAGATTAAGAAATTATTTTCTACACAATACATTAGTTCTTATAGTGTTTTACTAATTAGTTTCTAATTTACGTTTTTTTTTTCTTAGGTATCTCGGGGTACCAAAGTTAGATTTAAAGATTTGATTTAAAAAGGAAGACTTCACGGAATGTAATTTAAGTACTTTAAATCGTTTTTCCTTATCTTTGTCTTAATCTCGGAACCCTTAAAGTTATGATCTTTAGTTCTGACGTTTTTTTCTTCAATTCTACTTTGAAAATAAGTGATTTTATATTTTCAATTTTATGAGATACAACCTGCCTCAATTCCATTTTCAAGATTCTTTTCTTTCAGTGTGAAAAGGTTTTTGTTATTAACTCTAATAAAAGGTCGTATCACTTTATTTTTTTGATTATATTTTTTTGCTATTTTTATTTCAGCTATTTTTGTTCTTGTTTAAGTTATATATATTACTACTTCTTGAAATAAATTAAATTTTTCACTTAAAAAAGCAAAGGCACAAATTTTAATAAGTAATGTCTTTTAATAATCTTATACCCCTTTAATCATTTGTTTATTTATCAGGCTATCTTACCCCCAAAAATCTTATCATTTTTTAGATGTTTAGAAAACTATCTTTAGAATTAGGCTTATATCAGATAGCGTCTTAAAATAAAGATTTTTTATACAAGATTATTTTTAATATTTATTCTTATTTTAAAATGGAAATGGAATAGAATATTCGACTATCTAAAAATTAGGCAAAGAACGCAAGAAGAAGAGCTAACAAAGAACTAGAGAAGAAGTAGAAATCAATGGAACACTTATCAAGCTCCTCTTCAGAAGGCAAAGTAATGGTTGGACAAGTTAATGAGAGCACTTCGCTTTCAATTGAAATGGAAAAGATGAAAAAATTAATTTCTAAATATGAAGAAGAAACATATAATCAAGGAGAAAGAATTAGAGAGCTTATGAATAACATTGAGGATCAAAATAACGAACTATTAATTCTTAGGAAATAGCTTATATAAAACAATATTGTGACAGAACAATAGCTCTATACTCAGTCTTAAAATAATTTCAAACAAGGGGTAAACATGAGTATTGAAGTCCTCCCTTCTTAAGCAAAAGATTAAGAAATAAATATAGAATAAAATGTTGATAAAAGTTTAATTAAAAGAATAGAACAAATAGAAAAATTAGTTTTGCCTTAGTTGAATAAAAAAAAATAGGCAAAAAATTGTTGATGTTGTAGGTCGAAATATCACTTACTAAAAAATTGTTAAAAATGATAAAAATTGAAAAAAAGAGAAGAAATAAAAACATGAAGGATGTTAAACAAACTTTGAATAACCGACTCAGGAATTTATAAATAGAAATTATTTAGTGGTAACATGGAATATTCATTGTGGTAGCCACCCACATTCAAAAAAAGGCCGTGGTATACATCCACGTTAAAAAAAAGGCGGAGCGAAATCGATTGGAATCCCGAAGAACTCCAAAATTATTAACATTTAGTTTACATTATTATTATTCTTATTTTAAAATTTGTTTATCTTTAAGTAAAGTAGATATAATTTATTAAGTTATCATATGAAGCTTTCTTTCATCAACATTTGAAAAATTCTAAGTTGATAAATATAAGCTTTAATATTTCTCGCTATTCTACTTAAAGTCCATTTTTTTTAATTCTTACGGATTCGCTATTTATCTAAATAGATATTATTATTTTTAGTTTTCAGACTTTGAGAAATATTTTACTTTACCTGAAAATAAAGCTTGAGATTAATCAAAAGATTCAGAATTTCGATAATGAACATTTCATTTGATACTGATTTATTAATATATATAGTTATATATCTATCAATTAAATGATAGCTACATATTTAGAGATTACATTTTTTTTCTTATTTAAGCATATAGGCAATTAAATTTATTTTAATCTTATTTTTTTAATACTAGCTAAGAAATAATTTTATATCTAAATACTTTAAACTACTACTTATACCTTCGAATACGATTTGTAGAGCAAGCTTTTCACATTATAATGATGTAGAATTTTAGTTCCAATCTAGGAAATTAATATTAGTTTTAGATTTAAGTTTATTATATGATTAAAGAATTTCAGCAATATCTTTCTGCAATATTTTGGCTCTATCTAATAATATCTAAATAATAACAGAAGATGAAAAGTTATGCTATTTAAAGGATATTTTCAAGCAAAATGTTTGAAAAGCTAGTTTATATAAATCATAGAGCTGAGAAAACTTAATATAGTCATCAATTCTAACTACCATAGGATTCAATATCACAAAGCTTAAATATAAAACCTTTATATTTAACTTATATCTCAACTTTACTTCTTAACTCAAGTAATCTAATTATATAATTTTATTGATTCAAATTTTAGAAAAATTTTAAGATGGAATTCTTATTAATAAAAGGATAAAGCAAAAGAATCTTGTGCTATAAATAATTTTCTAGTTTATCTAATAAAACAATTAATTTAGAATATATATTTGTTTTAATTCACGCAAAATAGCTTATAGTAATATACAAATCTATGAGATAACTTACCTAATATTATTTAAGTTAAGAATTAAAAATTGTTACTATTTAAGTTATTTCTATTTAATACTACAACTATTTCAATTACAGCCTCTAAGAGAAAATATTATAACTAAAAATTATTAAACTTTAAGTTCTTAAGATTTAATAATTAGACTTTCATAATCAAAGCATGAAATATAATTATATCTATATACAAAAAATGGCTGGCTTCAAGAAAGGTTTTTTTACCACCTCCTCAGAGTAGGTGAAAAAACCTAAAGCATCATCTCTAACCATGTCTTAGCTTTAACTAACCCACTCTTCTTCTTAAGATTTATTAGATCCTCAGAAAATAATTTTTGAAAACCTCTAAAAAATGCAAAATGATAATAACGAACTTTCCATACAAATTAATTCACTGAAAGAATAAATCTAATGCCTGATCAATAACGTGAACACGCTAAGATAAGAAAATAGTAACTACAAGACTGAACTCAGCAATCATCCTTAGTTATTAGAATTTAACTAGAGAATCAAGCAGACAGAAGAAAAATTAAACTAATTCACTGAGATTACTGAGAGTCTGTTTCTAAAAAATCTCTCTCACAACGATCCTATGGATATAGAGCCAGCAATTCAACCAGCAAAAAGAAATAGAATGAAGGAAAAACCTAAATGCTGGTTCTGCAGAAAACCTGGTAATTTTGTAAGACAATGCTGGAAATATTAAAATAAACAAAATGAAGAGAATAAAAAAATTTAAAAAACATTGAATAAATTAAGCAGATTGTATGTTACTTAAGAGGGTAAAATTTATAGACTTAAGATAACAAACGTAAAAAATTAGTAAATCGATCCTGAAGAAAATTTATGATTTAGACCCTATTAAATAATTGGAAAAGAACTAGATTTTAACCAAATTCCTATAATAAAACCTGGAGAAAAAAGTAATAGTCGATATGTAATAATGAAGCATAAGACAGAAGAAGACTATGAAGAATATATCCAGAATTCCTTTTTTTTTAAACATTTATAAACATTATATCAGTGATGATCCTAATGAAAGGTGGTATCATTTTAATTAATTATTATTATTATATCTATTATAAATCTAAAACAAGCAAATCTATACTAATACTTATAGAGCCAATCAAAATAAAAAATTGTTCTACCTATACCTTAGTTAGTAAATCTGAAGCATATAAATCCATAAAATATTTTATTTACATGATAGAGTCTTAAATAATAATATGATTATACCATTATTTAAAATTCAAATGTTATAATTTAAAACTGAAGTCAATCTCCTATTTAATGCTTCTCATAACTAATAAACAAATATAATATCTAACTTCCTATATTAAGCATTACCAATTATTATATATTTTTTAAAACCGCCATAGTTGTTCGAAGGTGAACAACAAGGTCATCTTCATCAGAGGTTTGGGAAGTTAAGTACCCATAATCGACTTTATGTCTTCCTCTGCTTTGGTTTGGCCTCGAGACATAAGATTCTTAGACCTTCGACACTGGCTTGGCTTAATTTATTTTTAATTCTGGAACGAAAAAGAAATAATATTGTGAGCTTCATCAGAGGTGGGGAATTTAAGTACCCATAATCGACACATGTCGTCCTCTGCTTTGGTGATGCAATGAGACACAATCCTGCCATGTCCTTGGACCTCCAGCAAGTATTAAAGATTACGAGTATTCTAAAATTATATCAGTATTGAACATTTTTATCAGTACTGAATAATTATACCAGTATTGAACAAGGTTTATCAGTATCTAATAATTTTATCAGTAGCAAGCATTCTTGTCAGTATGAAACATTTTTTTTAAAGAGCTGCTCACCAACGAGAGTGTTACGCGCTCTATAATCAAATTTATTTATTATTTTTCTTTTTATAACTACTTTAGATCTCTTTAACTAGCCTTAAGTTTAAGATAAATTTAATTATAAATTCACCAATTTAGCCTAATTCTTCGATACTATTAGTTAAATAGAGATAAATATTTTAAGGTACTTCTTAATACAAAGATAAATGTAAGATAGTAAAAGTATTTAATATTATGTATTAGAATCATTTCTTAGTTAAGCATAAATAGGTTTTTAATCTAATGAAAGATATAGGTAATTAATCCTTAGTATAGATTCTTTAAAATATTTTAGGGAAAGTTTATAAAAAGGAAACTAATTAAAAATTTTATTGATTAAATAATCTAAATTATGTCTCTTAATTAGGTTGAAATCATTCAATTTTACTCTAAGTTCAGATTTTATAAAAGTAAATTTAATTATCAGAAATATATTTAATTAAGTCTCATATAAATAAAATGGTTGAAGGTTTCGAGTCAGACTTCTATGCCACCTCTTCCTAAGCCAAAAAGGAAGGGAGGAAGCAAGAAATCAAGTCTTAATAATCTTAACAATCTTCTCTATCACAACCTTAACCAACACTGAACTAACAACCTGGAATCTAACAAAACGAACGAAAGCCAACCTTGAAGAATATACACACGGAAACTCCAACCTCAAGTGAGAAACCGAGGAAACAGATGAAGTTTATTCTCCACCAGGAGGTATCAGACTTCAACCCTTCTGGCCAGATGAGCATGGAGTAGCTCATCAAAGTGGTAATGAACCTCCAGGAAGAAGTCAAGAGATTGAAGAAGGACAATGAAAAGCTGATGGCAAAGCTAGACCTAGCAGAAGGAATTGAGTCAAGACTTATTTTCTAGGAAAGAGATCTTAACGTCTTTTGGAATATCTCACAAAGTCAGACTAACGAATCCTAAAATTAGCTTTAGAAACAGACTGAACACTCGGAAAAGTAGAAGAGAAATTGTAAACTTTTAGGAAAGTGTAAAGCGAAACTGGAGCTATACAAATGGAAATCGAAGCCTAGAAACAGCAAAAAAATCAAGGAAAATAATTCAAAATAAAAAAGAAATGTTTCTGTTGTGGAAGCGTATGACATTTTTATCGGAAGTGTTAGAAATTCTAGTAGAAATAAAGAAACTATTGGATAAAAGAACAACAAAAGAATAAAAAAGAAGAAGCAAGAATGAAAAGAATGTATTGCAACCCAGATGGTTCAATATACAAGATTAAGATGGAACCAAGGCAAATTAAAGGAAGGAAAACTTAGAGAAACCCGAGTTCCAAATCTCGCTAAAATTGGACGTCCCAAACATTTATATTTAACAGCAGGGAGCATGAACTGCTGTCCTCCTGACGGGGTTGGAAATCCCTAAAACGGAAAACTCAAAATTAATATTATTATTAAGTCTCATATAGATAAAAGAATAAAGAATTAGAAAATGAATATAGAATAGTTAGTAAGTGTAGGAGAAGTAAGAAAAGAAAGGTTAAAAGAAGAAAGAACTGAGATACTTTAAAATATTTTAAAAATGAGCAAGATGCAGAAAATAGTACTAGATATAGCATTTTATTGATAAACTATTTAAATTTATTTAAAAAATAAAATTAAAGTTCAAACACTTCTTAAAATAACTAAGAAATATGATATTTTAATCAAAGTATTAGTAGAAAAATATGATTCAGTTAAACTCAATAATTACTATCTTGATTTGACTTTATTTCGCTTAAAAATTACATAAAAAAGGTAAAATCTGTATGATAACTTTAAACCTTTATTTTATGATTTAAAAATTAAAATAAAATAACTAATTAATAAACTTTTGTTAATTAATTTCAATTATTATTTCTTTTAAATAAATAAATGAATTTTATTATAGAGCGCGTAGCGCCTTGTTGGTGCGCAGCTCTTTACATATCTCAATATATGTCCGTTTCTTCAAGTAAGCCTTCAGATAATAGAAATTCTTCTCTTATTAGTTACATATCTTCCTCACTTTCCTCAATGTTAACTCTTGATCTTCTGTCTTCTATCTATCTACGCTTTATTGATCTTTATTGCAATCTTAATTTATTTTTTCTTACATATCTTACTAATTTTCATTTCTAATTCTTTTCTTCTTAATCAAGCTTTTATACACTCATAAAAATTATCCTTTTCCTGCTCTATAGTCTTTTCCTATTTCTCTTTTTCATTCAATTTTCTTTTCTATATATCCTCTTTACCTTTTTTCTAATATATCTTTGATATAATCTTTTATTATCAAGTCAGCTTTAGCTCTTTTTTACTCTTCTTAGGTTCTAATGAATTTCTCGAATTTGACCGTTCCTCATATTAATTAATTTCAACTAAAAAAGTTTTTGGACCGGAAACTCCTTTCCGATTGCACGACCCGACGCTCTCTTTTTATGAAATAACGGGGATATCCTGCTGTGCTCCAGGCACAGTTGCTAGGGAGCTCCATCGCTATGAGCAGCCAGGCTTCAAGCCCCTACCAAGAGCGGATAATCTCAAAGACAGTGTTCCCTTCAGAAAATGACTCTGACCAGGGACTTTCTCAGCGACAGGAAAGGAACTTGTTCCTAGCCATAGAACCAGAAAGTGTTGTCACGAAGGTCATTCTCAGCTCCCACCATCTTTTCAATTATGGCCGTTCTTCATATTATATAAAATAGTTCCATTCCTTATCTCTCTACTCCTATTGCTCTAAGATTTCAGATACATTATTATCTTCCTTCTTTGTATTCTGAACAGTTTTCTATGATATGCCTTTCGTTTTCTCTTGCATTGTTACGGAAAGGGTATTGACTTGTCATAACTAGGTGTCTTTCTTTTAAGCAATCTCAGCTCCCATTACATCTAGTTCTTATTCTGAATAGGTAACATATTTCTTCTTTTCTATTTTTATTATATCTCAGGTAGTTGGGTGGTCCTACTACATATTCATCAAATCATGCTTTTCTATATTGAAATGTTGTTATCATTTACTCCATCTTTTCTCTATCTTCTACGTATACTCTATATTCTCATACTGCACGATTAATGTTTTTCTTTCCTTTTTAATTGTTATTACCATCATCTATAAATATTTCTTTGTCTTCAATTTTTAATTCTACTTTTATTGCTGTGTAGTATTATTCAAATATAAAATTCTCTTCTTTACTTAGGTCGAAGGATAATCCGTCTACAGTTTTTCCTTTGTTTCCTATTAATTTGCCTCTTAATCTCAACGTTTTTTGTCACAGGTAATGTTTAAATTTCATAAATTGCAATTCGTGTTCTAACATCTCATTTTGCACTTAAAAAGGGGCATCTATGATTGTTCGTAAAGATCTTCTCTATATTATTTCTAGTTGTTCCATCACTTATTTTCCTACAAATTATTCGCAATATGGGTTATAATTTTAGTGAATTAAGATAGAGAATTGCATTTCGATTATAATAATGTGAATAAATCACTTCCAAAAAAGAAATATTTTGAACTTTAAGATTCACTTTCTTATTCCTTCTTAAGAATTAACTCAATTTAATATTCTATTTTTTTATTTAAAGATTTGATTTTTTAAGAGATATGAAATTCTTTCAATAAGAAGTAAGCCAAGTTTAGTAGCTAAGAGGGATATTCGCTTTGGTTCTATCAATTTAGCATTTGCTATGAACCTTCATTCAATAAGATGATAGTAAAAGTAAATTAAATTAAAGAGATTTTAGATAAATTTAACTTTTATTAGTTTTTTGGTTTTTTTATCTCTGTTAAAAGTGAAATATCATCAATATTATTTTTTTCTTAGAATACAAAAACATTTTTAATTAGCTTAAAGAGAAAAATATAGACACTTGTAAATATTCCTTTTAGATTTTCTTATATCTTAATACTTGTATCTTTAATACACTTAAATAAGATCAGAAATAAAAAGTTTAGACGAGTTTGATAAATGAAAATAGAACTATTTTATTATATTAAAATGTCTCTTAATATCAATATATAATGAAGAATAAAGTATAGATAAATAAAGGCTAAGTATAGATTATTTTAATAGAATCAAGTCTTAGTATAAAAAATTACAATCTAAATGATTTTCTATTTAGTATAATTTAAATGATATTACTATAAGCTTAGCAGCTTAACATTTAATTTAGATTTTATATTTAAATAAAATCTTTTTATTAAGTTTGTTTGGTCTAATATAAAATGTGCTATGGTTGATATATAATCTATGAAAAAAAGAAAATTAGAAAGTAAATTAAGAAAAAATGAATCATCGAAAATTGAATCTGAGCATTAAGTTTAACCAAATAAAGAAATTTTAATATTTGTTTTCACTATTTGAAGTAATTTCACTCTAAATCTAAATACAAAACTAAAAAATTAAAATTGCCTATATAAAGAAAATAATTGATAATGATTATTATTAAGTTAGAAAATTTTCAAGGAAGTTAACTTTTCATTGAGCTATTTCCTCTGAAAATATTTTAATGAACATAATGGGAAAATATCTTGCTCAAATCATCCTTTTGACTATTTTTTTAAATTATATTTCCTTGATAATTTTGCTATTTATAAGTTTAGAAATTTTAAAGATTGGAAATTCTTTGAAAAAATTATGATTTTTTGTGATTTTATTCAAATAAAAAATAAAGAAAGCTAATAACTATTAAAGAATTTAGTTAGAATTAATTTTAAGAGCATTCTAAAATACAATCTAAGTAATATAATTGGTTCTAGGTTTTAACTCTACTTTTTATAAGATAAAGGATAAATTTAATGATATAAATAATAAGAAGAAAGGGACTTAAATAATGAAATAAGAAAATTATGAGATAAAAATAATGAAGAGATAAAAGATAAAAAGATGTTGCAATGATTTTGCTAAAAGAATGAATCTAAGTGTTAATATATGATCTATCACTTATTCTAAATTTAGACTAAATTAATAGAACTGCTTATTTATTCTATTTGATGGTTACTATTATTTCATAGAGAAAATACTTCGATAAGAAGAAATAAGAATAGTTATTATCAAAAATAGTTTGAAAATAATAAATGGTAAGATGAAGCAATTTCTACATTCCTTTTTAGTTTAATATGTAAATATAAATTAATGAAGCAAAATCTAAGCTTTTCTAAAGTTAAGATACTTAGGATAATATTATAAAATCCATTAGCACATCAAATTAAAATCTTTCCTTTATTTATTTTCAATGTCCTAAGTCAATTAATATAAAACCATTTTACTATGAATTTATATTCAAATCCTAAAAAATTAGTTGAAAAAGAAGTTCACTAAATGATAAAATTTGTAAATTCTAAATTAAGAGAATACTCATTAAACTTAATCTGGAGATTATAGTAAAAATAACCTTGTAATTAAACTAAATAAACGAAGAATGGTAGTTAAATAAATTAGCTGTAAATTATTTTATTAATTTAAAAATTTATTAAAATGCTGATATTCTAAGATAAGTCTATGTTATGTTTTTATCCTTTAGGAAAATATCAAAATTATTATTTTCGCAAATAGCATTATGTAAATACATCATTGCTTTTAATTTCTTGCCAAATCTTTATTATTCAAGGAGGTTTATTAATAAATTATTATTTTTTCATTTAGATCTATTTGGAAAGATTGCTTTAAGGTAGTTTAATTTGCATATTTAAATAAAAGCCTATTTAAGCAATATTAATTCATTACATTATAATCTAAATGAAATACGTAGAGCAAACTACTATACTTACAGGAATGCCTTCCTTACTCGCTATAAATCCTTTTCCTTATTTCAAGTAGTAATGGCCACTAAGTAAATAACTTCCTTCTCTAAAAGGATTTGGAAATAAAGAAAATGATGGATTAATGAATTTGGAGCAAATTTTGTAGCATAAAGGGTAGAAGCATCTGTTTGAACCTAGAATTTCAATGTAGGTTACATAATGCGAACACAAAGATAGAAAGCACTATGCTAAGAATATGTGTTCAACTTGCTACCAAAATGAAAGGAAAAGAAATAAGTTAGTATAATGTGGCCACTCAGATAGAAAAGTATTTGCGAGAAATATGTGTTGTAGTTGTTATTCTTCAGCATACAAGAAGTATTCAAAAAGTAAACCGGAAATGAGGTAATGAGTTTATAACCCTGGTTAAATCAACATTTAGTTAAAATTAAATTATGCTTATAATAATTTTCTCTTTAATATTTAATCTTCATAACTTTGGTAAATATTTATAAAATATTCACTGGTAATTTAAATAATAAAATGATAAGCATTAAGCTAAATTACAGAGATAACTCAGTTAGATTTTCTTATAAATAATAGCTTTGATAATAAAATAATTTCTAGAGTTTTACTTTAATTCCTTTCTCTTTACCTAGTAATTAATAGAACTTAATTAATATAAGTAAGCACACGAGATAAATCACTTATAGACATTAATGCTTTAAAAATCTAAAAAGTTTAAAAAGTGAGTGCTATGAGTATTAATTTATATTTTAAAGGGGATATATATTTATATCTGATCCCTTATGAATCAAATATTTCATATCTTTTTTGTTATTTCTAGATTTAGTAAAATAAACTAGAATGATTACTAGATAGTTTACCCTAAAGGGTTAGATATAATTTATTTCTTTCAAGCTGGATTTAAATAATAGACTTGTTATAATTTATGAATATAGTTCTTTGATGTAAGTAGACTTAAAAATAAGCCTCTTTAGTTTATTATAAGCTTTTATGATAATTTAAAATTAATCTTTCCTAGCTTAAAATAAAGAGACAAAGAGTTAAACTAATCCTTTAAAGTTATTCTATCTTATATATTTTACTAGTATAATTAAAGCTATTTAGAAGCTTTTATATACATATATCAAATAAATTAAAAAATGAATAAAGAAAAAATAGAAGAAAGAAGAAAAAAGAGTTATTATAAAGGGAATAAAGGATTAATAAAAGAAAGATTTAGGAGTTTATTAATATAGTGAAGCAGAGTATAAGCAAATATAAAAAACGTAATAAAGCATAAAATATTAAATAAATTTAACCTTAAAAGCAAAAACAGAGTTAATGCATTGTAAAAAGGGACAAATTTGGTGTAATAAAAGTATAAAAAAGAAAAATTATTAAAATTAAAATATTTGAGAAGCATATTGGAAAAGATCTTCTAATTATACCTAAATGATGTAAACGTTTCTAATCGCAAATATGTTGAGTTATGATTATAGCGCTTTTGATTTTTTGAATATTCATTTAATAATTGACTGTAAAAAATTGAAAGCAGCTTATATAAATAAAGTGCTTAAATTAAGGAGAGATTTTTAAATTAAAATAGCTGCAATCATATCAATGCAGCTTCAATTATTTTATTATTTAAATAAATCTTAGTGATTTGAGAAATTTAGCAGGTAGTAAAATTCAAATGATTGAAATTTTTATTCAACTAAGAGCAAGAAGAGAGATAAATTCACTGAGGATTAATGATAGTTAGCACTTTAGAAAAATGCCCATAATTTTAAAAAAATAGCTTAAATTTACTATACACAGATATAGCAATAAAATAATGTGGTTTACTTACGCTCTTTAAAATAATAGCAATGCAAGTTTTAAGTTAACTTCTAGATACTAAAGTATTTCCTTATATCACTAAATTAGTAATAATCCTTCATTTAGTAAAAACAACTTAGAATAGTATCAATTCACTAATTTATAATTCTTAGTAAATTATAATAAATTAATTCTAGTATATTTAAATTAAAAAAATGAATAATTAATACCCAAATTAGAAATAAAACAAGCAATTCTTATAAAAAAATAATTAAAAATTGGTTTTAATTTAAATAGTTTAAATTAATTAGATGACTTACCTTTTTTAATATGTCTGATATGAGATTATTTATTATAATCTAAAATAGCTAATTATGATTATATTATGTTATTTATATATTCTTCATTTTAAATTTTAGATCTGCTTAATAATAAAATATTTTATAATATTAAAGATTCAGATCAAAAAGAAGCATTAAAAGAGACTAAAGCTAATTTTTACTTTAAAGTAAAGTTATTTAATTTATAAATGATCTAACTTTGATTCTAAACTACATACTTCTTAAAAAATTATGTATAATTTTGTTAGAATCAATTAGAAATAAAAAATTGCTTAAAATTAAATCTTTTTCTCTATACATTATACTTCTTTTATTATTAATTTACATTATTTATGAAATTATGCTAAACTTGAACTATCGCTGCTAATTTAAATATCTAAAAGCTAAATTTCTATAATAGATAAATAGACAATATCCATAATAATATTTGTCTTAATTTAATTAATTGTATTCAAATAATTAAAAGTTAATAATGCTATTAATCTCATATTTTACATTGAGTAATCAACTTACTCTATTTAAAATAATTTAAATAATTTAACTTTAAATTAGAAATCAGTTAGTTGAATAAAGATAAATATAATTAAATTTTATAATTTAAAGTATGCTATTTGCGTAAGCTGAGAAGTATTGCTAGGATTGAAGGATATAATTTGCAATATCTTGCTTAGTTAACTAAGCATATTTTTTAATTTTTTAATGATTAAATTCCGACTAGGAAATAATATGAATATCTGGTATCTAAGGTATCATATGTAATCATAATATCATAGATATATTGTAAATCAAACTTCTTTTAAAGTTTCTTAAGATATTTAATAATATAATCCAAGGTAGTATAGTGGCTAGTATTTCTGCCTGTCACGCAAACGACCCGGGTTCAATCCCCGGCCTCGGAGTTTTTAATTTGCTAATTTTATTTTAAGGCTATATTTATTTTCCTTTCTATTCTAATGAATAGGATTCTTTTTCCTCACGTTAATTTTATTAAGTATAGTTAATTTATGATATTTCATTGCTATAATTAATTTTTAAATCTATTTTATATTATAACTCATTGTAACTTTGGAATTTTGAAATTTGCTAAACATTTTTCTCAGTTATTTTTAACTAGCTTAATTTTAAATTAATTTCTTTGATGGTTTATTAAAGGAATTATAATTTTACCTTTTTAATTAATGTAAATTTTGATATATTCTATAATAGTTATTTTTATCTGTTCTTTAAATAATAATTCTAATATTTTGTTCTTAAATAATTATTATATATAAATTAAAAAATAATGATACTATCCATTAATTTTACTCTTTCGTATTTTATTTTTATGATTTAATTTTCTTTTTTATAAAGGCTTATTATTTAAAAATGAAGCAACTTAAGGATTTATATACTAAATTTTATCTTTTTAATAGATTTAATTTTATGATTTTTGGGGATTATGATATCGAAGGATAAATAAGGACTATTATGTTTAAAATTTAAGTTTAGAAATTTTAAAAAGAAACAAAAGAAACTAAGATAAATAAAAATAACCTAAATAAATAAGAAAATAAAAATAAAGCAATTTTAGGTGAAGAGTTAGAATAACTTACAACTTTAAGAATTATTTATTTAACTAGAAGCAAAAAATATCTTTATATTAATTAAATTTTAAACTTTAGTATTAGAGTTAAAAAGTTATAATCTAAAATACTAAGAATTTGGTCTATGCTTCTAATAAACAAATTCTAATATTTATATTTAAGCAATTATTAGATCATTTAAACCTAATTAGAGGATTAAGATTTACTCTTAATAATATCTCTTTTCTATTATACTAATACTGATTGCTTGATTCATTATATAATTTTTATTATATCTGAAATATTAACTAAATTTGAACTATTAAACTAAATCTCTTTTATATCTATAAAGAAAGGTATATTTGTTAAATATGAATTCTAATATTTCTTTCTTAATGTCTTCATCTCTTTACAACTTGCTTATTTTATTTATTTGAATAGATATAAATTCACATTGTACATATCATAGAAACAATTATTTTAATTTCTGTTTAATATTATATATTATAATTCCATTTTTTCTTATTGTTCATATATCTATTTTTAGACTTATTATACTTTATAAGTATAAGAAACTTAAAACTTTGTACTTTATGCAAGACTTAATGAAATTTTATCACTTTGACAATAATATTTTCCTGAAAATAACAGCCATTGATTATAACTCTTAATTTTATAGTTATGTAGTTATTGGAGCTTTGAAATTTAAATTTTCTAGCTATTATAAATATAAATCCATTTAATGATATCTCTGGAGAAAGCATTATTGTTGCTATATTTCTAAAAATATATTGCAAGTTAAATGATTATTAAATTCTCTTTAGATATTAAAATTACAGAAACGAAATTTCATTGATAAATATCAAAGTTTTATACTCTTAATCCATAAAATGATTTCAATTTTCTCAAATTTAATTAAAAATAGCCTTAAAAACTTCAGAATATAAATTAAATAAATTTAAAAATGCCTCAAATCTAGCAAACAACAACTTCAGTTAAATAAATTTAGGAAAATACTAAAAAAGGTTGGATTATTGCTTTACTCATAAAATATAATCATTAATTTAAAATTTAAAGTTTTGATTCATCCAACATTTGAAGATTATTTAGCTTTGGTTATTGTGAAATTTATAGCGATAGCTTTTGTATTCATATATTAGTTTATGATATCGCTTTATAAAAAACCTCCTTACGATTCTAGCTCGAAGGAGCACTAATATAATTCAAAATAAAATTAAGTTTCCATGTCTATTTCCAATCAAATGAGTTATCTCTTAAACCTATGCTAATTCTAAACTTTTACTATAATCTTCAACATGTTCAATTTCATTTAAATCTATAGTGTAAATTCATTCTTTATTTATAACTCGCTTACTATTTAGTTATTAGTTAACATGAAGATTTATAACGAAAATAAAAGCTAGGTAAGTACAATGTAGTTACTAGATGATTAAGATATTAAAGTAATAAATATCTAAGAAAATTATCAATACCAGAATAATTTAAAGAATTAGAAGATGCCAAACACTCAAATTCAAGCTTTAATTAAATATATCACCTTATATGCTTGCATTATATTAAATAAGAGACTTTTTATATTTTCTTTATTATTCAGGGGAAAAATAGTTTAGGTATAAAATGTAAGATAAAGACCTATAAATTAAGAAAATTAGAACTTTAATAGCTAAAATAGTAATAAATGTAAGCTGAGAAAAAGTAACAGGTATTTTTAGTTAAAGTGAGTATAATAATTAATGATATAACTATCTAAATTATTTTGAATAAGAAAGTTAAATTAAAATATGAAAGACCATTCATAATTATACTCACAAGGCTTTAGTACTAGCTATTATTAATTAGACTATCTTTTCAATCATACTAATATAAAACTTTAGATTATCCTCTTAATTATTGTTTTAAACTAGCAAATGAATATATTTATACTATACAAGTACAAATATTAAGAAAGAGTATATTTGCTTAATATTACATCCAGAGATATTAAATTATATCTACAATTTGATCTTTATATCCAATTTGCATCAAGCTTATAATAGCAGCTATAAAAATATGGATTATATCCTTTTCGGATTCATAAAGTTAGTAAATTTCAAAATAAAAAGATTAGAAAAGATGAAACAAATACACCAAGGAAAAAATACTAATTTAAACCTAAATAATAAGAATTTTCATTAATATAAGGTATATTAGAATGCATATAAAGAAAGGGCAAGCTTTTAAGATCCTGATGTAAAATATATTGGCCGCTAACTTAATAAGATTAAAATTAAAATAATTTTATGATTTCATTATGAATTTGAAGATAAACTGTAAATCAGAAGAATTTCTTGCAAAATTTAATATTTTTGTCAAAATTCATAGCAAATTATCATAATTTATCTGAGCAATTATTTAGAAAATTAGAGATTTCATGGTTAATGAAAAATTTTAAATAAATATCAGTTAAATTAAAAAAGTTAGCCAGAAGAAAGTTGAGAAAAAAAAAAATCTTCAAAACTTAAAAATAAGAAAATAATTAATTTTGAAAGTTATTTTAACTTAGGATGCTTAATTATATAGCTAAATAAAATTTTTTAAAAGTTCAATCTATGAAAGCAAAGTTTCAATGTTCTTTAGTTAATGATAAAATATTTCAGAGTAGATAACAGTAAAAAGTTCAAAAAAAACAAACATCAAAGATATTATTGTCTAAATTTAAATTATTGGATAGCATTCTTAAGAAGGATATAGCAAAATCTAATTAAAGCGATAAGATATTAATATATGAAATTTTTTGAAATAATAGAGAAATGAAATCAATTATATAAAAACAAATATTTTATGAAGTTAAATAAATGAAGATGAACTAATAAAATAAAATTTTAGATGGATTTTATTGAAGTTTTCTAGGTTTATGAAACACAAAATATTAAAGTAAAAGAGTGAATTTAATTAAGAGAAAAAATTAAAGATTTATAAAAATTAGCAGATAATGAACATTGTCTAAGCATAATTAATAAAATAAAAATGAAAAGTATGAATGGAAGATTTTTGTTAAATTAGAAAGGAAATAATTTTTGCTGAAGATTGGAAAGATAATTCCAAATTGAAGAAATTAAATATTTAAGAATAAAATTATTATACAAATATCATTTATGAACTATAGTAACGAAATAAATTTAGAGCAAGCAAAGAGGTAAAATTCTTGCATAAATTTGAAGAAAAATTATTTTATATTCAATAAAATAGCTTAAAGTAATTATATAACTGAGAGAATTATTTCAACTAATTCATAGAAACTTTTCAGATTTAAGCTAATATTCAGATGTTCTCAGTTTCCTACCCTTATTCACTTTATAATACTTCGACTTTCAAAAATATTTTATCAATAATTTGCTTTCAATAATTTTCTACATTCTCAGCTCTTTATATAGCAGTTTAGTTTATTCCTATTTGTTCCCTTTCAATCTTTTGTTCTGACTGCAAACTCCAATTTTTTTGATTTATTTCCTTTTATATAAGCAACTCCTTTATTTATAAATTTTGATTACATTTAAGACTAACAAACATAGGAGATAGGTTAAAAATGGTATTTATCTTAATCGAAAAAAGTTAAAGAAAAGGTAGATAATGAATTAAAATAAAAAAAAGCAAGCTATTGGTTAAGATAATTAGTGATATCTATCATTAAAAAAACCATAAAGTAAAAAAATCTGATAAAATAGTGATTAAAGTACTTATTCAAGGAGGATCGCTATCACTTAATAATTACAATAGAAGAAACATTGGATAGAGATAGGTTTTTTAATTTACTTAAGCAATTTAAAAGAAAACTAGCTTAGCACTATAATAATGTAAAGGATTTATATAAATTTAGTTATACCTTTAATTAATATAATAATATTACACTTTAAGTAAAGTTATGCTTAAGCTAGTAAATTCTGATATTTTTAGATATAAGTATGAGGGGAATTTTGAAATTAGTTGGTATTTTAGATGCACCAAACCTTTAGTTGCTTAAACTTGCTGGTATTTATTAAAAAAGAATAGAATATTTAATAGTTTGAATCAACTAAATGGTTATAAATTATTGTAGATATGAATAAAGTACAATTTCTTGAAAATTCTTTTTCGATATTATGAAGTTTGAAAGGGCTTAAAGAGAGAAGATCAGATGGTTATAAACAATGCGAGATAAAAGATAAATAAATCATTTATAGGATTTAGAATTTTAAAACTTAAAGCATATAAGAAAAAAAGCAAACATTTTGAGCATATATATAGACTTATAATAATTGTTTTAAAAGCTTTTGATTAAAGGTATTAAAAATAGATGCAATTACATTAATAGTTAAGTTGAATAAGAAGAGAATGATTAAATTTAACTAGACATAATAAATACATTAATAAAAATTTAAAAAGTAAGAATAAACTATTATGGGGTTTTAGAGAAATGAATCTTAATATCAGTTATAAGATCTAATAAATATAAATCTAATTAAGTTAACAAGTATTTTTAAGATTCTATTAAGAAAAGGAGGAAATTAAAATGGTTCAAGCATAAAAAGCAAAAGGTTTTAAATTGTTTTTAATAGATGATTTTAAATTATTCTTAGTTTAGAAGAAGATTTGCAGAAGAATGATTTTATAAGAAAATCAGGCTTGCAGAAAATACTGAGACTAAAAAAGAAACCCAAGCAACAATATGGTAAGACAACATATAATTAAGGGATTTTTATGAAAATTAGATGAGGAAAAGTGAATAAAAAATACCTTAACAAGAGGATACAAGAAGGAATTATAGATACAGGGAAGAATTTAAATTAGGGTAAATAAATAAATCCATTATTTAATTAATAATAATTAAAGGCATAAATCACCAAGCATATAGTACTCACTTTTAAAATAATTTATTTAATGAAAAAAATAAAAAAACAAAATAATAAATTTAATCACCATAAAAAATAAAAAAGTAACAGTTAAATTTTGTCTAACTCCAAAAGGAAAGAATAAGATTGAAATAATATAAAGAAATATAGTTAATAATTTATCTAAAATAGTAGAATCTCTTCTAGTAGCAAATTACCTTTATAAATAGTTAAAGCTATATTTATAAAAAGTATAAGACTTAAGTTATTTTTTACTTATGTAAATGAACTAAAATTTAATTAATTTAAGCTATAATTGAAAAGTTTTATTTTGCTCTAAGCTTTTTAAAATTAAGAAATATGTTGTATTTTAAAAGTAACGATTTTGAGGTTGGAATTTATAAGGAATTATTTAATATCTTAGTTAAATAAGGCAGATAAAAAGACTGAAAGGATTAAATAATAAGCATATTAAAACTTCAAATTAATTATTTAGGATAGATAGATATACCAATTAATAGAACAAAGAAATCTTATTTTAAAATAATTTAAACGTATTTTCAATGTATCTCTCTATATTTTATTAAGGCTGTATTATCTCTATTATTGTTCTAATCTAATAAAAATTATAATCTCATTTATATTCTTCCTGATGCTAAAATTAAATTGCTTTATAACCCTTTAGAGATTATTAATATAAGATCCGAGGTAGTATAGTGGCTAGTATTTCTGCCTGTCACGCAGACGACCCGGGTTCAATCCCCGGCCTCGGAGCTTTTGTAAATAAAGAAAAGTTACTTTTGCATTTGATTATTATAGATTTAAAGCTTTTATTTATTTTAGTTAATATATAGAATTATAATTTAATAGCTTTAGAATGATATTTCCAACAGAAGAAATTATACTAGATCTCAATTTATTTCACATTTGCTGGTAATTCCCTTTCCATCCAATTAAAGTTGTTAGTTTGATTATTATAGGAATTCTGTATCTCATTATATCAATTTCAGATACAAATTAATAAGTTTAAATATAAATTTTTCTCTAAAAGACTTGAAAATCTCTATTTTATCATTATTACTACCTAATTAAATTTCTATCTTATATTTCTTCCATTCTGAAAAATTAAAGCAAATGCTAATTTTCTAATTTTATAGAAACTTCAAAGCAATTCTATTTTTATAGTATTACTATACCATTAAATTAAATCATTATGGATACTTGAAATTATCAAGTAGATAATCAAAGATAAAAGACTTATCTACCTAAACATTTTACTTTGTTATCTATAAAAATAAATCTAAACTTTTGAATTAAAATTAACTGTATCTAAGGAAGATAGCTATTTAGATCAAAAAACAAGCAAAACAGTAGTTCATAAAGTATTTTCTTTGTGAAGTGATTTAAAGTTTATTAAAAGCCTTTTCTTGCTTACTATAAGAGTTAACTTAAAGAATTTATATATATCTTCCTTGGTTTTTCCTCTTATTTATAAACTAATTAGCCATACTTCCTTAAAATTATGCTTCGCTATTAGTTCTTTTAAACTTATTTTTATAAGGTAGTTTTTTGGTTTTAAAGCTTTGATTAAGCATTTTACAATAAGCATAAAATAACTGAAAGACAAAAGAGACAAATAAGATGGAATGACTAATAAAGAAGCAAAGAATGACTCTTTTAACGAACCTTTGCTTTATTTAAGACTGAAGAGAATCATATTTTTCACTTTGTTAATATTAAGAGACAAAGATTCATAGAGCAACATTTATATAGATAAATCATAAGATCTAAACCTTACAAAAAGTAAAGAAAATAACTAGATAATTAGATTATATTTTGGTAATATAAAATACATAATGAATACTACAAAATATAAGTATAAGTATTTTCTTATAAAAGAAAAAGCAGAGATAAATAAAACAAAATTTGAAAGCTGGAAATAGCATTTTATGTAAGATTAGCTTGTAAAATAGATCAATATTTATATAAAAAGGAAAATCCACTATATAAGAAAACTAAATAGGTAAACTTATGCTTAGGTTATATAATAGAAAATTTTGGTATATTTCATTCAACTAAACTAGGATCTTAATAAATCTTCTTTAAATATATTAAATGGCAAAATGAAATGCTCTATCAATATTTGGATTAATATTTATCATTCTCTATGAAGATAAGAAGTTAGAAGAGTCCTTGCTTATTAATAAAGTTATTAAACTTTCACTTAAATCCATATTCATTTACCCTATATTAAAATAAAATAAAAAGAAAAATAGAAACAACCAATTTTGTAAAGCTCTGCTATAGAAGAAAATAAAGAATTTAATCTCAAAGAAATTTAGTTTAATTTAAAGGTAAAAGATACTTAATGGGAGTAAATTTAAGAAATTTATTTAAAATCTATCTAAATAATAGACTTAGAAGAAAGTTTGTCTATAGAGTTTTATTAGACTTAATATAAAATTTTATAAATTCTTGCTTGATAATATAATTAATGCTCAAAATAGTTATTTTAGTTCTATTATTCTTATATATATTCATCATCATTTGTTAGAAAATAAGTTTATTCTTTATATTTAACTAATAAATTCCTTTTAGGTTAGAAATTGAAATAATTTAAGCAAAACACATATTTTATGCTAATAATTATTTAAATCTAAAGGAACTATTAAATGAGTAGCTCTTATGATTTATTTCTAGGATGGCTTTTATTATATTAATGCAAAAGTTTATCATACTTTATTAAGTTTCTTAAATAAAGTAAGACTTTTACTCTGGTATCTTAGCTATTAAGAAGATTAGAGAAAATCCAATAATTTACGTTTCTTGCTTTATTTAACTTATAAAAGGAAATTAAAAAAGACAGGATGAGAGAGAAGGATGTAAACAACAAGAGTAGTCACTTAGATAAAGGATATTTTATTTAAGTTTGCACATAATAAATAAATTGTTTTAAGCTAAACTAAAGAATAAATTATTAGAATGCTTTATTTATTTTATTTTTCAACTACTTCTATTACGATAATGTTTCCTCTCTTACTCTACCCATATTTTATTTAATCACTATACTTTTTTTTTATCTTTTCGATTATTAATACTTTTGGGTTCTAAGATGGCCTCTAATCGCTATTTATAGCATTTTTGAGATAGTTTGAAAGATAGTTAAGTTGAAAATGAAGAAGAAAGCCATATTTAAAGAAATAAAATTAAAGTTATTATAATTAAATGAAGTACAGAGGAGAGGCTAATATTCTTGAGGGTATGCCATCATTACTCGGATAAACTCCATTTCCTTATTTTTAGAATAATTGACCTGGAAGTAAATAACTTCCACCTCTTAAAAGTAATGCAAATTTAGTGGAAAATGATGTAGTTAATCTAGATAAACTCTTACAAACTAATTCGCTAAATTATTTGTTTGAGCCTAGATCATAAAAGCAAGTGACAGAATGCGAGCATACGGACAGAAAGCACTATGCAAAGAATAAATGCTCAATATGTTATCATTAAGAAAGAAAGAAAAGAAAAACTGCTCAATGTGGCCATTCTGATAGAAAAGTGTTCGCAAGAAACATGTGCTGTAGTTGCTATTCTTCAGCTTACAAAAAGTACAGAAAAAACAAACAAAAAAACACCACAGGAAAGTCTTCATTGCCAATTTAACAACTGCTTTAAGTAAACTAATGTAATCAATACTTTTTCGCTTATATACTTACTCCAAATACGTTCACTATTAATTTCTATATAAAGCAAGCATGCTACATTTTAAATACTAGAAGGGTAAAAACTATGTGATTAGATATAACAATGAGGTATTAAAGTTTCTCATTTACCTTCTATTGTTATTAATTTATTTTAACAATGTTTTGCTTCTTTAAAATATAAGATAAACTATTCCCCTTTTCTATTTATGTGGAAGAAATGAATAAACGTACTAAGTATGAAAATATAATAATAAACTTTATAATGTATATAAGCATTGTACTTTAATAGTCTCATTTAATTTAATAAAATATGCAAATCTCAATGGAATTAAAGTATATTTTAGTCAAATTATTGAAGAGCTATATCCTATAAATAAGTCCCCAGGGAAATATAACTCATAACATTAGCTCTTTGAATCCTTGCTAAATTGTTTATTTAACTTCTCATTTAAATCTGAATCAGATAAAAAGTCCTGGATGATATTCTAGCAAATTTAGAAAAATTATAAATCTCTTTAAAACGGAAATTTACGAAGATGCTATACCTCTAAATTTGAATAAATAAGCAATATAATGTAAAAGATAGATAGTTAGCTTATTAAAGCAGAATAAATCCTTTTGGTTGTTTAAAGTGGCATAGTTTAATCTAACTTATATAAGCTATTATTTAAAATTAGCATGATAAGCTTAAGAGTAGTTATCCATATATTCAGAAATAGAAGTGACTTTAAGTTTTCCTATTTGTGAGAACTTTGCTTTCACTAGTTTAATATTAAATTAATTATTTTATTTAATTAAGTTACTCTAAAATATCTTGAATCTCTTAAACATTTTTATATTTATCTCAATGCTTTTCCTCTGCTAATGAAAAGGATACAATTATAGCGATTTGAGCAAGATAACTTTAGATATTTTAGTAAATTTAAAATATAGAAGTATAATTATAAGCATACAAATTAGAAATTAGCGTTTTACTTATTTTTAAGCAAGTCGAAGCATAATATCTGTCTTTATTTAAATTAAATTCAATCATAAACAATTTCTAACTATCAATTCGGCCAAATTGTTAAGCTATACATTAAAGAATATTAAAAAGAATAAATCTTGCTATGATTATATGCTAGTAACTAGATTTTTATGAGATTTAAGCTAGAAAATAGAATGCTAAATTTCTAAAATCCTAAATTTTTTCTTTAAGTTCTAATTAATTTTTTTTTTTTAAAGTTTCCAGTTTATTTAATTCACCATAATAAATTAACTAAAATCGATTTTAGATAGCCAATATAAATAAGTTTTTTTAAAGCTAAATTCAACCATGAAATATTAATTGTTATAAGCTATACTCACAAATTTCTTAAAATTCGGTTTTTTTCTTCTTGCATTAGATTCATAACTAATGCCTAAATATTTTTGTCTCTCTTTTATAGTTTCTATTATAGCAGATTGATTGAAAAATAATATAACTAGTTAAAGTTATTTCTTCTACCTTAAAATCCTTTATTTTTCTATCTAGTTGTTTATAATCATTGAACAATCATAAGAAAAGCAAAAGATTCAAAGCATTAAACTTCTAAATTATAAATACTGTGAAATAAAAGGAATAGTTCTAAGTTATGCTTCTACTACTCAACTAATAGAATTATTTTAAAAGTAGTGGTAAGCTAATCTTTATAAAATAGAATAAATGCATAAATGTTTAACCAACACGAAATAATAAAAGGAACTATAAGGATATCCTATATCTTATAAATAAATAAATTAATAAGTCTAATATTTAAGAATATATCTACATAAAGGACTAGAAATTATATTATATCTCTAATAAAATGGATGAGAGATAAGTTAGATCTTTAAAATAAAATATTTATGCTTGTTCAAATAAAGACAAATAACCTAGATTAAATAAAGCTATTTTTAGTTATGTTGTGAGAACCTTTAAAATAAAATGCTTAAATTTAAATTGAAAGGTTTATTTAATTAAGATTTTAATTTTATGTGTAATAGTAGATAATTAAACCAAATATACATTCAGCTTTGAATTCAACTTTGTAATCACGAAATTGTTAGCCAACTAAAATTTGGAATTATGAAATGAGGGAAATTTTGCTACCAAAAAGAATGAAAAATGATTAAGAAAAACAAAAAACTGTAAGAAAGGTAAATATTACATGATTATCTTTCTAAATAGACTTTAATAAATAATTTATATTCACTATTTCTCTAAAATCTGCCTTACACGTGAGAAAACGATTCCTATTCAAAGAGAATCTATTAAAGAGTGATTGCATATAAGTATAAAAGCATTAAATCAATTATTTATTTTAATTTAAAGCAAAAATAATTCCCTTTATAATCCTGCTATTAAGTCTCCGCATAAAAAATCAATCTGATCTCTTCCTATATATGATTTCTCTTTTAAATTTCAAATATAAATGTATTTTACAATTTTGCTCTTATACTTAGGATATAGGATCTATCTAATTTAACTATTAATTTTTATAATTTTATTTTTAAAACCTCAAGAACATTTAAATTTGACTTGGTCATAGAAAAATTTATAAGTCAATGCTTCAGATATATCCAAATTATCTATCTAATTTGTTTAAATAATTCTCAATTAATTTCTTCATCTCATTTTTCATATCTGCTTAATAACGTTTGTCTTATATATTTATAAACTAATTCTTAAATTCTAGACTTTAGATAATTAAGTTAAAAACAAAGTAGAGAATAACACTAAATCTTTTAATAGAATCAAAGTAATTAAATGCGCTCTATTCTAATTTTCTTATTTATTAGCTGTAGTAAATTTATAAAATGTTAATTGCTAGAGTATGTAAAGGCATTATACCTAAGATCTGCTTATATTATGAGATTATTTATAATATATTAATAGAGCTTATTAGAACAATAATATGCTAAAGCTTAGATAATTTAAGCTATTATTATAATTTAGTTTATAAGCTTCTTGTATTATTAATAGAAAGATCCGAGGTAGTATAGTGGCTAGTATTTCTGCCTGTCACGCAGACGACCCGGGTTCAATCCCCGGCCTCGGAGTTTTTACCTAGTCATATTTTTTACTGGCAAAAAAAGGAAAAACTCTAAACTTGATCTATAATATAGCTAATATAAATGGTAAGTAGATATAAATGAATAGCTAAGTTATAAGATATAATATTAGATAAACTTATTAATTAATATAAATTATCTAAAGTTATTAAGCTTTCTCTGATAATCTTATTGCTATCAAACTCAATAAGTTATTATATCATATTTTAGAATGAAGGATGATAATTAAGAAAAGGCTGAATTTTAGAGATTATTGAATTAGAATGGATAAATAAGTAGCAAGAGTAAGATGTTTCCAATTATTAAGAATTTATTTATCTATGATGAAATAAGTGCTGGTAGATGTCAATACGAATGAGAGTTTTTTTGAATTTTCATAAAAAGTTAATTTTTGTTTAGTATTTTATTACTATTAATAAATAGCTGAATAACAACAAGTATTTTCTATCTATCGATCTCTGGATAATAGAGAATGGTAACTTATTATGAGCTACAAAGCTTCTAATTGATATATTAAAGGCAGAAAAATAAAAATTATTTATTTGTATTAACAATATTTCAGAAAATTTTATGAAATAGTTTGAAATTAAGCTTATTATTGTCTATCTGGACAAATTAAAAGCTAGTTATACAGTCTTAATCTTTATACTATAGTAATCATCAGAAACTTCAAAGTTACAAAAGTTATATAGAAGAAAGTAAAAAAGTTATTTAAAGGATAAGATGCTAAAATAATCTAAATAAGCTTAGCTCTATGAAGATTTTTAGGAGAGAGAACCCTCGAAAAATTATATTAATTAATTTATTCTTTCTAGTATAAAAGTTCTTAGATATATCAATCCATAGGTTTTCATTCATATTCTAAAAATTTAATTTAATTACTTCCTTTAATAGCTAACCAAAAGAAGATAAGCTAAAGATTTTAAGAATTAAAAAAAAATAGTTTGTCTAGTGTACCTAAGAAAGTAATGATTAAACAAAAATTAGCTAGCAAAAAATAAAACTTTGCTGATTTTTTTTTATTTCTCTAATATCCTAACTATCTAGAGCTTATTTCAAAATGAGTAAATTTATATATAGTTAGATTTTGTCTTAAGCTATTAATAAACAAGCAAATATCAATCTATTATTTCCTAGAGTATAAGAAAGATAAAAGGAAATATATCTTAAACCTAAGATTATTAAAGTATTAGAATAATAATTATATAATGCATAATAGATTAACCTTTATACTAAATAACTAAAATTAATTTAGCTTCATAAAGAAAGCTTATACTTAAAAATAAATATACATCACAGGAATCCTTTTCAAGGTTTCTATCTAAAGAGTTATAAGCACATACTAAAAATAGCTTATAATTGATATGATAAAAATAATTAGAATCATATAAGGATTAATAAGAATTTTATAAGATAGAAGCTAATAAAACTAATAATTATATATTAACTAAGTATCTTAGATTCATATAATAATCTAATTTATGAAAATATCTTCATAATACTTTAACAGATTTGATAATTTAATTTTACAATGAAATAAATAAGAAATAAAGATTGGTTTATTTTTATAATATATTAATAATATGATACTAAAGAAGAGATAGGAATAGATAGATTAATAATTATAATAAATACTTATCTTTATTGTAATTTTTATATTTTGAAATATATTTACTCTATATTCATTAATTTATAAAATAACTCTGTTTAAATTGATACCATTTACTTATAATTAATGGAAAGCTTATCTTAAGCAGATCTAAGATGAAGTTTGTAGTTAGAGAGATAAAATCATACAATGGAAGTTAAGCAAATTAAGAGTTAAACCTAAAATGAAGTTCAATACTAACTTTCGAAATCCTGATAATCTTTTGAGAAAGAGTTATAAAAATAGAAAGGCTAAGATTCTAACTAATTAAATAGCAAAGTTAAAGAAAATATATTTCCTATCAAAAGAAGTTAAGAATCATGCTACTCATAAGTTAAATATCAAGAAGACAAGCTAGTCAAGAGAAGCAAATGAGGCTAATAAAATTTCTGGTTGTAAATTTATCCATTACATTAGATATTTTAATTCTTAAATAGACAAGAAATATATGCTATGTAAAGAGTCAATTAATTTTTCTATCATTTTAGTTATAAATTCTAATAGCTAAAAATAAAGAAATACAAAGGAAACTTGCAGTATATAAAGAACAAGATGTAATGAATATTAAGATAAATCAAATATTCTGATATTAAAAAGCTCTAGTTATAGATGCAAGAATTTTCAGAATAGTTTAATAATTAGGTATTTCAAGCTGTTACAGCAGGAATAGAGTTCAAATAGAAACTAAGCTTAAAACCTAATTCAATAATGCTGCAAGAAATAGAGATATAAGGAAATTTTAAAATTAACTAAAAAGATTTACAAAGCTTATCGTTATGCTATCATTTGAAAAAACTATCAATAAGCAATACCTCTTTATAAGACTCTAATCTAAGCTTTTTAAAGACTTTAAAAAACTTAGAATTCATTGAAATACTATACAGTCAATAAATAACAGGACTGTTTTTAAAAGAATACTGCTTAAACTCAAAGTTGAAGACGATAAGAGTGTAAAGTAGTGTAGTGAACTACAACTATATTAAATAATACTTAGCAGAAAAAGGTTATCTATTAGAAGAGATATGAATTAACTATAACGAAAATATCTAAGAGTTTATAGATTTATGTCCTAACCTTCATTATATTAACCTTTCTTATGCTTATGATATACCTAATTCAACTTTATAGTCTATAAAGTAATTAGATACCTATAGACTTATTATAAAAAAAGCATAGTTCACATCTCTGATGTTCTCTAGTTATTTTGGTAAATAGCTAGAAAAGCTTTAAGAAATAGAAATAGATAACTGTAGTCAATTTAATGATGATAACCTAGTATCTCTATTATAAAATACTCCTAAGCTATAATCTCTAAGCTTAATACAACTAAGTGGTATAACAAGTTCAGCTATTTCTTAGATAGGAAATTATGGGTAAAATTATAAAGCATTAACGTTCTAATACTTAGAGAGTATCAATAACGAAGTACTATCATTTATATTAACCAATTGCTACAAGATTGAACATTTCTAACTTTATCATATGAATGGAATTAAAAACGAGACGTTGTAATAAATCAGCTAAAGTTGCTTACAACTTAAAAGCTTATAATTGTATAAATGTAGGTTTTAAGATAGTAATTGGGTCTAATAAGTGACTAATATATAATAATTAGAAAACCTAAAGCTACAATGATGCAGTTTAAATAATGATGATGTGACATTAATAACTCAAAGCTTTTATAAACTAAAGATCTTAAATTTAAGTGAAAATGAAAATATAACAGGGAAAGCATTTCTTAAAGAAGATGAAGATGAAAAGGAATATCCAGTTTTTCAAACCTTAAAATAATTAAATATTAAAGAAACAAAAATAAGCTTAGAAGATATTAAGAAACTATAAGCTAAGTTTAGAAAGTTAGAAGTGATCTATAAAAATCCAGATAAAAAATTAATAGAGTTTAATTTAGAAATTCCTAAAAAGGTATAAAGTGACTAAATAGGCAAAATATATAAACTTCATTAATATAATATAATAAATTGATTAAATAAAAGCTATATCATATATTTATAAGTATGTATTAATAAAGCTATTATTATTGTAAATAGTTTTAAGATGTTTAGATTATTGCTTAATATTAAGATATTTTTCTATTATTTAAGTAAAATTAGTAAATATATTATTATAATATCCTCTTATCTTAATTCAAATCTAGCAACCTTATATCTAGTTCTTGGCATTTCTAGAAAATTTTATATGATTCCTTTCGATTTTCGATAATTCTCCAGTTATTAATAGATTTTTTATTAAAGTAGTATAAAATTAATCTCCAAGAGAGACATATCGGAAAAAAATGAATCAGGATATCATAAAACATATTTCTTGCCAATAATTTTCATTCCTAACGATCATATTAGCTTTTTATTTGTCTTTTTTCATTGAGATCACAATTTGAGCATTTATTCTTTGCGTAGTGTTTTCTGTTCGTATATTCGCATTCTGAAGTTTTTTTTTATAAATAGGCTTCAAACAAATGATTTAGCGAGTTTCTTTATAATAGTTTATCTAAACTAATTATTTATATTATCACTGAATTTGTACTTCCCATTAGAGAAGGTAGCTATTTACCTCCATCTCAATTATTCTATAATAAAGAAACGGATTTTAACCGAATAGCGATGGTATATTAATAATAAAATAGGATTATTTAATATATTCCATCTGAATAATAATAGCATATACTTATAGTAATTAAATATTACTTTTATTTTAAAGTAAAGCATTAAATAGCTTTCAAATCATTATTGAAAACTACTATAAATGAAATTTAACTATTTCCTAAAGCTTATATAATTTTAGTTATCACTCTAGTAAAAAGAAGCAGAAGATCAACTTTTAAAGTATTTTACCAAAGAAAAATCAGACATAATTAATAAGTAATTTCATTAGTTATCCTATAAAAGATGTACTGGTTTGATATCGAAATTTAAAAAATCCTTTAATTTAATTAAAATTCTTACTAGTTCACTCTTTTTTCTAGATAGCTTCTAAAAATTTCTTTTAAATTTAAAAGGAAAAATCAAGTATCTAAGGTACTTGTGGTTTCCAAATATAACAACCATAAGATGAGTCTATTTATTCCCTTATTTCGTAATACATTTAAGAGAATGATAGTATGTTTTCTATTAAGAATAAGTATTATAGCTTTTATTTGAAAAGCTAGTAGCTTATTAAGTTAAGTATATAAAACAAATCCAATATTTCTTTTATGATTATATAAATAAGACGAAATGCTAATTAAAAGCAACTACATTGGATTGAGAATTAATTAGTCCGTTCTTATAATAGCCTGATATAAAATACTTATTGATGCTAGATAATTATTTTATTATTGATCTATAAACAAAAAGCTAATACACTTACATCCTAGTTTTTAATATATTAATGAAGTTAAGAATAAGTTTATTTAAATGGATTATTAGTTAAGTATTACTACTATAAAAACTTAATCTAAAAGTATTTTTCTCTAGCAATACTCTTTTATAAAATATTTATCTTTTATTAGAAATAAGTTTTATTTTCCTTGATTTATTGCATGGAATGTTAAATATAAATCGGTGTATAAGTTCCTTTTTCCTTTTTATCATATGAAATGTTTTAATTAAATTTATAATATTCAATGTGCGTAAATATAATCAAAGCATAGTCATGGCTTATAACTATCTTTCTTTTTTCCATTCATACTTTAATTTTATGATTTAATTAAAAAAATTGCTAATTTAATTTTTCCAATTCAAAAGATCTCAAAATTACTAGAAATAATTATATCTTTTATTAGTTCTTTATATTTGAGATTTTATTTCTCATAAAAATATCCCTTTAAATCTAAAATTTTAGTAATACTAGAATATTAATTTCTAGATTAATTGTTGTCTAATTACCTTCATTGTTTAGTCCATATTCTTACAATCTCATAGTACTAATAAATAAATTTCAATTTCCAAAAATAAACTCATACTACTTAAGCTTCTGCAAGGATCAAAGATATGGTTCCTATTCTAATTATATAATTTAATTAGTATAAATTACTAGAAACTTATAAAAAGATACTTCAATAACTTAAATTGATTTGTTTATATCTAACTAGCACTTAATTATTATTTATTTACAAGCCTTATTATAATAATAGTGCAAGTTGCTAAATAAATTATTAATAGTAGTTTTTGATTATAAAGCCTATATTTATAACAATAAGATGTTGCTAAAAACTATCTTAGAAAGTTAATTAATAAATTAAAAGTGCTTAGAGATAAATAGAAGCAGCTATTTTATACCACTTTATTTATTGAAATTAATTTTATATAAAAATAGAAAGATATTTTAAAATACCTTTAGGTCTTAACTTCTAATTAATGTTTATATTACTATAAATTAAATTTATGCTTCTTTTATAGTTTAAAGTATCCAATGGTAAATAAATTAAGTTTAGAATTTAAATAAAAAATGTAATACCTAAGCTTATTATTTATTGTATAAATTGTATTAATTAAAGAACTATCAAAATAGATATTTGCAGAGTATATTTAAATCATTAATCTAAAGTTAAGACATTAATATACTTTTAGCTATATTTTTATATTTGCTGCTTAATTACGAAATATAAGATTTGCTACTTAAGATAAATATTAATATAGATTTAAATTAAATCAATATCATATATATTCAGACTTTGCTCTTTTGATAACCTATAAGAGAGGCTAAATAACTTTTTTCTAAAGTTTTATTTAGATTTAATTCTTTTTTTCTTTAGTTTTCATGCTATTTTCTTGTTAAAATTTTGGATTATTACAGCTCTGAATAATTTTATTATATTATAATAACTTATCTTCGAAAATCTTAATTAATTAAAGAATCAAGCTACTATAGCCTTTAGATGTAATAATGTATCTTGCTTCCGCAAAGTGAAATTGAATGTTTCCTTCTTCTTAACATGAATATAGCAATATGTATAAGAATCTAGATTCTAGTTGTTTCTTTGTCACATTCTATTAACTTAAGGAATCAATTTAACTTCACTTAACTAACTCCAATCATTCTAAAAAATAGTTTGTAATTTTCTAAACCTATTAATTATCGTTTTACCTAATAATTCTTTAAGTTTTAGCTATTATTATTATTCCATCAGGTTTACTTTTTCCTTTTTATAAATTTTAGTCTCCGAAGTTCAATATATTTTATTACTTAAAACTGAAAAATGAGCAAATAATCTAAATTATTACTCTAAAATTGAGCAAATTGTCGAAACATCTCATTATAACTTTAAAAAAAATTGAATCCTATGTTGTAACTTAGATCTTAAGCTAATGATTAAAGATAAAACTATTTATCATGCTCTATTTCTGTCAATCATATCAAGAATCTGATATTTCTAAACCTAAATTTTAAAAAGAAAATTTAACAGTTTTACCTATCGACAAACTGAGCATCTTTAAGATTATAAACGAGAAAAAATTATAAAATATTAATTAATATTCATGATATTTGAAGATTTTATTTATTTATCTTTAAAACTTTAGAGTAACCATTTATTATCCTCTACTTGAATTATGATGTTATGCTTAATATTAGATATTATGCAAGAATTTTTAACTTAAAAATATAGTAACTACTTTAATAGATCAATAGCTACATTAAAGTATTTAGTGTTTATCTATTTCTATACTTTATATATCAAAATAGATTTGTTTAGTGCTTCACTAAAATATAACAATAACCTACTAATGTATATTTATGTTTCTTGCAATCCTTCTATATATCTTCTCTATTTTAGATTATAATATTTCGCTAATTTAAGATGTTTTCTTCAATAAAATAAAATATTTATTATTTTAAAAGCTTAAAGCATTAAAATTTTAAATCTTAATAAATTTAAGATGAATTAACTTGGTTTAAGCACAAATAATAGTATCTTTATTAGTTTTTAAGTTCTTTATTAATTTATCTTTCTCTATAGATTAATAGATATAAGATACTAATCTAATATCTTAGGTTTTAATCCACTTTAATATGAAATACTTGGTTATTATACCTTTAGGGTATTTTATTATTTTAGTTTAATTAAATTATAGCAAAGATACTTAGTTAGAATATTCTAATTCTAGTGTTCATATTAGACAAATATTAACTTTCTAAATATCCTAAAGTAGATGTTTAATAGACTCTTACCTTCTTAATGCTTTAATTAAAATAGAAACTTTTATTAGCAGCCTAATTTTATTGTTACCTTAATTGTTCTTACTAGAATTAGAAGGCAAAATGTATAAAAAGATAGTCCTACTTCTTCAGTCATAGTTGTTTTATAATGTAAATATTATTAAATAGAAAATGTAGAAAATATTTCTTTTCTCTAGCTATTTTATTATTTATAAATAAATAAAAAAGACTCTAAGTTTATATGACTACCAATAAACAAAGATTCATAAATTGCTTTATCAACAAACTCTTTTGCAACAGTTAGATTAGCACTTTTTTAAGATAAGGTTTATCCTATACTATTGATTATATATAGAATGCTTATCTTTCCTAGCCAAGAATTAGAATAGATAATCGCTATTTACTAATGTAATTTTGGTAATTAGGATTATTACTTCATGGTACTTATTGATGTTTGCTAATATCTAAACTTGTAAAGCTCTAGGCGCTTACAAATCTCCAGTTTAGGAGATTTAATTTAAATGATTGGTTTTATTAAAATATTATATCATTTATAAGTTTATTATAGAGTCCATAAGCAAAATAAAAATTAACTCAGCTAATAAAGAAAAAGAGTATTAATGAAATGCTAAACATAATAAAAGTAAAAGAAACCATATATTAGAATTAAAGGATCTGTTTATAATTGGAACTATTTTACTTAAATTTATCTATTTAATAATAAATTTACTAAATACTACCTAAATTTTGAGAGAGGCAGGTGATATATCTAACATAGTAAGATAAAGAATTATTCGAAAGTATAAATAAAATCTATGAGAATGTAAAATAAAGTTATATCTATTGCTTGTTTTAATATGAGTTTTTCTATTGAAAAACGCTATAAATTAACTGAAAACTTTTTAATTACAAGTTCTTGTAAGAGAAAGAAGTTAGTAAAACTATCTCTAAAGAAATTTAGATGCTTTTGTTATATAATTTAGCAAATTTAAAATTTACTTAGCTTTTATATTCTTTAATTCATTATGAAAAGATATAAAAGAAATTTAAATACCTTAATTTTAAAATTTATTATTATAAATGATAGAAATTATGAACATTTAGTAGTTTAGTACTCCAATTATAAAGATTCTAGATTTTAGTTCATATGATTAGCTTAAATTTTCATAATTATACACTTATTTTTGAAAGTTCTTTACTTCTCTTGGATTTTTAAAAAAAGAATTTCATTAAATTATAGGAATATATCATTCATGTATGCATAGAGTTTACTTTTCAATTTGTTTGAATAAACATAAAAAATACTTTGATTTATTTTCGAAATGTTAAAGAGAAAATCAAATAGTTTAAGATAATTATTTTAATAGATTTCATTGCTTTCATACTTTGGTAATAAATTACTTTAGTAGTAAAGTTAGAATTAAATCTAAAAATATTTTTAGCACACTTTAATTCTTGTTACAATGACAGTGCAATCATCATTCTTTCCTCCTTTCATCATTATTCCTACTTACTTTGCTTATACAGAAAATGGACTTTCATAATTAGATTACTAGGATAGAAGCCAAGCCTTTCTACAAAGCTTCTCAGCTAATATATTTAAGTCTTCAATTACTTTGTACTTGTTAATAGTTTTTAGGATAATATCGATTGTAATATTGTCAAAGAAACCATCAGTACCACATATAATAAGATCGTCAGGTTTAATCTATATTTGATATTATTTAGCGTCTTGAGGTCTCGTTTGCTTTCTTTATTATCCTAATTTGATTAAGCAGTTAAGATCTTCACCAATTATTTAATTCTTTTTTAGTAAATTAGCCACATAGCCAGTACTAGGTCATACAATTAATTGATGAGGAGCGTTGAAAGTATATTAATCAACCTAAGATTAGTATAAAATATCATAAAGTTGAAACTTGTTATTTCTACGTAGGATTAGAGCTTAAGAATCTCCTATCCAAGTTAAATATAAAGTTTTATCTTCTAGAAAATAGAAAATAATAGTGCTGCTTCCTTCAACCTATACCTTTTAGTAAGCTTCTTTTAGTATCTCAATACTTTCCTTTTATAAATTATCTTTAAGTATATTTCTCTTTTTTTTTATGTCTCTTACATTTGTTAATAGTTGCTCTCCAAATAATCTAGGATTAATATTGAATTTTTTCCACTAAGAAACACCGTCAGCAACACCACATATTTATTCGTCTACTACCATAAAATCTGAACTTAGAGTAGGATCCTGAGAATTTAATCTTGGATCAGGAATCATAAATCCTGATGATTCCATTACAAACTTTTATAATTCGGGTATTCTACTTTGGTCTTAGCACTAACAACTTATTTTTTAGATTTCTTACTGTTCTTAAGGCTATTCTTTAACTCTCTTATGAAAGATAAACAAAATCTTCAGCAAAATATTCACAATAAAATCAAAAAATTTTTACCTTAAACTCCTATTTCTTACGAATCGCTATGTGTCTGCTTTAACTCTTTATTTATTTATTAGTGTCTGCTAGCAGCTATCACACATCAAGTGCATTAACCTAGCCTTGCACATTTTAAATTTCTTCTTGGACTATTTATAAAAAAGATGGATTAACTTGCTAAATTTAGAAAAGTAGGTAAAAATTAGTTTAAACGGCCAATCAAATAATTAAATTATACTTACAACATGAAACTATCATTTCATTATACAAATTAAGTATATTGCTGCTCTTTATTTATTAAGTTCTTGAAGCTTTAAGTAAAAAGTTTGCACTCTCTTCTGTATGGATTTTTAAGGCATCTATAATCTATATTAACAATGTAGCGATTAAGTAAATCAAATTTTCCTAATTTTTTGTTTTTTCATAGAGAAAGCTAGCTAAATATGCCAATGGTTGAACTATGATGTAAAATTAGAAGAAAATACTATCAATGTATAGCATTTAAATTATTCTCTAATATTTAAAAGTATCCAAAGTATACTAAAAAGAATAATCATTTGAAAGGATATTTATCACTTCTGCTTTAACTAGTTTAGAAGATAAAATATAGAAAGACTTAAAGAGGGAAAGTAAGATAATGAAATTAACTAAAGAGAGTGAAATTGAATAAGTTATTGATAAATTTAGTTTACTTTTGTGAAAAATAAGAAAAATGTTAAATAATTAATCATAAAACCAGAAATTAAAAAGTATTTAATTATTTAAAAACTAGATATAACTAAAGCTTTAGCTATAAGACGCGGTGTAGGTGCATGAGGGAAGTTGGTAAGTTTTTATTTAATTATTAAGCTTGAGGTTCATTATCTAGTTCAGAAATTAAAAAATACAAGAGAGAAAAAATGCCTTCTAACTTCATATGCTTAGATTTTTTTATAGTTAGCTTTATCTTTTAGCTTTCAATCTTTGATAAATATATAGAAGTTAAGATCACTACATTAAGTGAGTAATCTTTCAAATAATTTTGCCACTTAGAATTATTTCTTTCATATTAAGTATTTTAGAGTTTTAATTAAAATTAAATAAAAGACAAAAAGTAAAATTTATGGGTTCTGTGAGTTGATAAATTGAAAGTAGAAAGGAAAATCAATTTCTTAAAGCAAATATTTGAAATATTAAAAGTGAAATAGAAATAGGATAAAACTATTTTCACTATGCATCTATATATATGACTCTGCTAGTAGCAAACTTAGGGATAGTATAAGCTTATTATTAATAATTAGTAAAAAAATATAATAAACAAGGTATGAAACTATTATTTTTTAATCAAAATGAAAAATTCCTTAATAAACTAATTTCTTTTTTTGCATGAATAGATAAATTCTTTATCAAAAATAGCTCAACTTAAATAAATAAAAAAAGAAAAGAAAAAAGGATTTAGTTACTAATTGAATAATATTGAAGTTGATTGAATGAAAATATGATTCTTTGTAGTAGAGAATTAAGAAAATAGAGTATAAATATAAGTAATCAATATCATAAAAACAGAAAACTATCTTAAAACAAAAAGTCATTATCTTGTATATAACCAAATATATTGATATTAGACATGATTAAATCAACGATTACTTGTTTTAGAAATTATAATAGCTAAAAATTATAAAATTCTGGAAATAGAGTAGCATTCCATTAAAATGCAAAGGTATTTAAATGCTAATTTTAAGCGAAAAATGAAAGATTTGCTTTAAGGATTTTAAAATTATCTGGAAATTAAATACAAAAACTCAGAGGCCGGGAATTGAACCCGGGTTGTCTGTGTGACAGGCAGAAATACTAGCCACTACCTCGGATTTTAATTTATTATATTTCGGAACCCTTTAAGTCGGAAAAAATTTAATTAAAAAAAAGTTGCTAGTGCTAATTCATTTAAATTTCCTGAATGCTAAACTTATAAAATTATTTAATTTATTTTAAGTTTAATTAAGTCAAAGTAAAATAGTCTATTTTATTAAGAATTAATTATAATTTAAAATAGACTAATAATAGATTTAGTAAAAAGAAAGAGCAAGTTTTTAATCTTATAGCACTTTGCGCAGCTAAAATCTAATTAGCAATGTATATAATCAATTATGATTAAATTTTTATAAGTAGAATGAGATTTTAGTAATTAATAACTATTTAATTAATAAATTATTTATAAATTTTAAATTGAATTCATAATATATTTTATAAGAAGAATAGTGTAAGATCCATAGCCACGAGGTTGGAGATAGAAGTTGTAATTTATATTCTATTATCTGCAAAGTTATAAAAGTTTTTTACGTATATAATCTTCAATGTTCTATAAAATCTGGTTTTTCATATGAATTTTTAAATTTAAGCTATATGAAATTTAATGTAATTTTTTAGATAAATTACAGTGCAAGTTGGAAATTAAATTGTATAACTCTTTCCTATGATAATTTCTAATATTACTTAATCTTCGTTTCACTGCATTTTATCAGTTCCGTAGTTATTTATTTCTATCTAATTAACTAAATTCCACTCCCAAATATGTTTATTTTATCTTGCTTTTTATAGCATGCAAAATTATGAACATATTATAACTAGTTATTATATAGTCTTTAGACAATTTCTCTTAATAAGATACTGCTATATCTCATATGCTTAATACAAAGTTAATATTCCATTTTATTCTTCAGCTTACAAGGATAAAAACTGCAGCTAATACATTGATAAGATTGCTTGCTAATGGAAACTGTAAAATCTTGTGATAGAAATAAATGAATAATGAAGTAGCTAATTACTAAGAAATAAATCTGAAAGAGAAAAATTTTAAAATAAAAATAAGGCAAAGTAAAATATTCCACATTCCGAAGGAATATTTAATGCAGTCCTATAGATATAAAGATCAAATATCTAGTTTAAAAATGAAGAATTAGATGAAAGACTTCATCACTCTAATTGTGAGAAGTGTTTCTTAAATTTTCATTAATTAAAAAAAAAATTTAATTATGTATTTCTAGTTAAAAAACCTTTTAATTCAGATTATTTAGCACTTTATTTAATACAAGGAAATTAGTAATAAAGATGATTTAACGTTTATCTGGAATATTGCTAGAGTAACCTATTTAAATTTTAAAATAATAATAATAAGATAAATCTTTTATAGTTTATTTAGAGTTAAATGATCTAAGATCTTTTAATCAAATACTTAATAGTTTTTAAATCCCAGCTAATTAAATAAATATTTCTATTATTTTAACCCTAATATAATAGTTAATTATAGAGGCTACATTTTTCATAATTATTCTATATGCTAATAATTTTTATAATTTTACATTTATACTTTTTCTTCAGCAGGAAGTTTATAATTCAGATTTCTGAAAATTTTATTTTATCCTTCGTACTTCTAAGCTATTCTGAATTTCTGCTACTCTGTTACTCAATTTTTATTTAATAATCAACATCGAAATACCTATTACCTCTTCTCTCTACCCAGAAAGATATTCTCTTTTTATTATTTAAGATAATCCTCTTAAATATTTTAAGGGATATATTAAATATGCAAATGAAAATAATATTTTTATATACTATAAGAACAAAAGAACTTAAATCTTTGGAAAATGATAGATGTTTGAATAAACTTCTTTAGCATTATCATAATTTGCTTGACTTAATTATTATTCCTATTACAATACTTGAATTAAGTCTATGTTGAGTTTTCCTTTACATTTAGATAAATTATTTTAATTCCATTAATTCTTATTCTGTTAACAAGTTATTCACTTTAAAATATAGTATAAAGTCCTCTGAGAAAAAGTAGGAACTAGAAAATATGACAAAATTTGCATAGAAGATGAAGTTAGTTTTAAAACTCTTATTGATATATATCTTAAGATACGTGCTATAAATAAGCTATTAAAGGCTTATCAAAAATTAAAATAATAGGAGATTATTTTATATGAAGGAAATAAAACCTAGAATTGGGAATAAATTTAATAGTTTTTGAATATTCATTGAAATTTAGCCAAGTGTCTTATTAATTTTTTCTACATCTTAAACGCTCATCCTTACTAATTGATTAACATTTTAAATTAAAGTCATTTAACAGTATCAATGATTTCGCGATTCCTGATAATAAGTTTTGCCTTTAGTCTTTTACAGGAGTAAAGTATCTATTTAAGTTTTTACCTATAAAATAATAAAATGGTCTATTAGTTCTATCTCTATTATTATTATCTTTCTATTTATCATCTTAAAAAGTCTAAGGTTCACTGGCTTAATAATAGATTAATTTAGGAAAAAGGAATAGGCTTTTGTAGTAGAACTCTTCCACATGTGAGTCATTTGCTTTTAGATAATTTGCTTATCCTTATAAAGGATTTAGTGCAACTATTTAACGCAACCCTGGAGATATTAGTATGCAAAATTACTTACCTTTCGGCCTTTCATGTCAAATGGGTAGTTTAGGAAAGTGCAATTACTGAATGCTAGCAAATGGACTCTGTGATAAAGAATGCTAAGTTCCTGAATGTGGGTTTGACTGAAATGACTGCTCTTCTTACTGTAATAAAAGGCAATGCAATTATAAACATTGTTCAACAAAATAGAGATTGAAAATTGTAAGGATTAAAGTTGTTTGAATCCTTGCAACTTAGTAGTAATTTTTTATTTACCTATAGAAATAAAGCTCATGCTCATAAGAAATGCTTGGAGATGGAATATGTCACTTCTAATGCTTTAGCTACTAAAACAAGTTCGATTATTCTGACTGCTGCTTTACTCTGGGAAAATGTACTTCTGAGCTTATTAATAATGAGAAATGCAACTTAGAATGTCTAAATCCAATGTGTGCTTCGCTTGAACGTTATGACTGTCAACAAGAACGCTTAGAAGCTTCTTTAGGACTATGTACGCCTGATATGATTTAAAATGGAGTTTGTAATGAAGAATGCTTAAATAATTGATGTGGATGAGATGCCTTCGATTGCCTAGAAGAAAGTACACAGAATATGATATAAAATACAGGTTCTAAGTTACAGCAAGCTCCTTACTGCTCAGCCGGTTGTTTAAATAAAAATAGCAATAAATTTCTCTAGCAGCTAGGTGATGGTATCTGCGATTTAGCATGTCTAACAGACAGCTGTGATTGAGATAAAGGAGATTGCTGTGGAAAGGAAGTCACAATTTAGGATGACAAGAATATGACAACGTTTACATTCCCTGTCACAACTTGCTTCACGAAATACTCAAATAATTCCTTTATAGAAAACGACAGAATTTTTGATCCCCAATGCTATATTCCAATGTGTGTAAGCGATTCAAAATAAATTAAAACTTGGCTAGACTATAAAGAATTTATCCTTTCTTTTCCCTAATTAAATAAACTAGTCATTAATAGGACCTTTAAAAAGTGCAGAAATTTTAAATTAAATTTGCGACTAATAATACATAAATGACTGAAACGATTGTGTAGGCAATCCAAAATAATTGCTGACTTAATGTAACAAAGAAATTCAGAAGGCAAACTGTAATTGAAATTAAAAGGAAGCTTTGTTTACTAAAAATTAGCAGAAGATTTATGTAGAAAAGTTTGGAGTAATCTTAATTATTGGATTATTAAAGTCCAATTACAAAAGAAGGAAGAAATAGGAATGTAAATAAACAGAGGAAAGATGATAGAACTGTTGTTGAATAAGTAAAATTTAGTGTTAGTATGAAAATAAAATAAAGCTTATTTTGATAAAACTAGTAATTTCTATGGATAAAATTTGCTAATTGATGTATACAATTTATCAAGTATTTATAAGAATACTTATAAATAAAGGCTTAATTAAATAATAAATTTATTAATTTTATCTAATTAAAAATAAATAATAGAGAACTAATAAGAATAAATAGCTTTACAAAGGTACTGTCAAACTAATAAAGAAAATAATAGCAACCAATAAATAAAATAGATTAAGAATATACTATAAATACATTTTGCTAATAGAGATTTCTTATTAATTTAGCTTAATGCTTCTATATTTATAATTATAATTATTTTAAATATATTTTCACTTGAGATGATTAACAAGTGACTTCCTGATTATTATGAGATTACAAGAAAAGAGTATCTTTCTTTGAAATGTAAATAGCTTAAATGAATGTTCATTATTATAATGAATATATTTAAATTTTCCTTTATCCTATTACTTTTATTCTTAACTTTATCCTAACAAATTAGCTTACCTAATTTAAAATTGACTCTTATCTTCATAATATCATAATTAGCTAAATATATTAATAATAAGAAATATTTTAAACATCTATTTAACTAAAAATAAGTGTATGCCTGCTTCATTAAATAGCTAATTGTATCCTTTTTACACTATGCTATTTTATATACTCTACTTTATATTAAATTATATCATATGTAGGGCAATTAATTGTTTGCAATAAATGGATTTTAATATTTTAGCTATATGAAATATAATTGATTTTACTTTAATCTTCTATCTTTTATTAATTATAAATTACCCTAAGTTAAGTTTATAGAAAGAAAAGACTGTAAAAGAGAAGCTTCGATTGTCTTAATTTCTGTAAATAAACTATAATAAATTATACATTTTTAAAGGAATAATTACTATTAAACCTATTTTTTAATAGCCAAGTAGAATTTACAAGTATATCAAATACTTTCATATCATATTATATAAAATTTAATATTTTATAAACAATTCTAAATATTTAGTAGACTTTAGAAGGATTTTTAAAAAACTTAGAAATATAACCACTAAAAATAGCTATTTTTATTAGCTAAATATTAGATTTAAGTTTGAACATAATTAATAAAGAAAGTTATAATATAGTTGCAAGCAAGTCATAAGACATAGAGAAATAAGAAGAGAAGCTATAAATGCTAAGTCTATTTGTTTTGTAATAGTTATATATTTTAATAACTATAAAATTCAAAATTAAGAAAAACTACACAAGCAATCTTAAATTTTCAAGCATACAATTCTTTAAGTGTCCAACCAAAAATAGACCAAACATAGATTTCAAACAATAGAGAACCAGAAAATAATTTAAAAATAACTCTGGTGTGATCTAATTTAAAATCTAAGACAATTAATAAAAAATTAATTTATTTCTTAATTTTCTTATTTAAGCTATATAAACACTTAGACTTAATACTAATATCTACAATAAAGATATAATTAATAAAGATGAGTATTTAGTTACTTTTAATTATCTATTTTTTATCTTTTATTCATTTTATAAACTTAATACTTTAATTTTTTTTAGAATCTATTTTATCCTCAAATCTTTTGAAAGTTTGAGTATCTCTGGGTTTTTACTCTAGAAAGAAGCCAGAAAGATTGATAAAAAATTTTAGAACGATGAAGTATATAAAAAATCTATATGTTTATAATTTGTTTATATACACTAGCTAAGCTAAATTATTAGTCCCTTATAGCATTATATAAAATCACTTTAATACTAAAGCTTATAAATACTTATTCTCTTTTAATATTTTAAGACTTTAAAAACTTTATCATGTTTAAGCTTTTAAATTTCTTAATTAAAATAGGAAACTCATAAAAACAATACCTTAAATGGTAGGTATTTTATATATTTTATATCTTTACCTGCTTTTAGTTTATTAGCCAAATTTTTAGCATGCTACATTTAAATCCTAAATAAACCAATGATAAATATATGTGATAGCCTTACTATAAGTTAATAAGCATTCATTTAATTAGAAATAGTTAAGAATAACTAATAGAAATAAATTACTAAAATTAATAATCTAAGATGCTTCCTAATATCTTAATATTTAACTAGTCTAGTCATTCATTATTTTCATATTTGATAATATTATATCTACATTTTCTAATTTAGTTTTAAAACAAATTAAAGCTTTATTTCTGATTTAACTAAAGTTAGAGTGTTTATTTTTATTGTTACAGCTTTATTAAAGATTAAGTTTAGTTATTCGTTAAGGAAACCAGATACCTAAAAAATACAATTCATTAGTTTACTTTTTAACTTACCTGCTTCTGTTTATTTAATATGATGTTGTTAGTAATTTTCAGTCTTTTGAAATAAAAGACATATTTAAGGAAACTTTATTTGGTACTTTATAATTTAAATGAAATACGTAGAAAAACCCAGTATAATTACAGGAATGCCTTCCTTACTCTCCCAAACTCCTTTTCCTTATTCTTATTTAATAAATGGCCATTAAGTTAAGAACTATCCTCCTCTTAAAGGAAGTATTAATAAGGAGAACGATGAGTCTAATTTATCTGGATTAACTTTTGCAATATAAAAGACAAAAGTTGGAGTTTGAGCCTAGAATAAATGCAAGTTACATAGTGCTAACACAAGGATAGATAAACACTACGCCAAGAATATGTGCTTCAACTTGCTATCACAACGAAAGGAAGAAAAATAAGAGAGTGCAGTGTGTTCATACTGATAGAGTAGTATTTGCAAGAAATATGTGTTGCAGTTGTTATTCCAAAGTATACAAGAACTATACAAAGAGAGTAAAAGAAAAAAGTGAGAATGAGCTTAATAAGGCAACAATAATTTTAAAAATGATGCTAATAATTATTCTCGCTTATTATCTCTAGTCTACATTTATTTTAAGGTAAGCAATAAATAATCACTGAAATATAAAACTAAAATAAAGCAAGACATTGAAATATTATAGCTACCTAAGTATTTCTACCTTTAATTTGATTCCGTAAAATAAAATAATTTTAAAATTATTAAATTTTAAAAGTTAAATCATTTTATCTAACTGATAGAAGTAAAACAGCTTAGGAATTGTAGTTATAGTAAGGAAAAAAATGAATCTGAAGTAAGCCTTAAAAATAATAAATTTATGGTATTATAAGTGTTAAGTCTTATCTAAAAAAGAGTATTTAATGCCTCTATGCTTTGATGGCTTAAGAAAGATTAATGTTTCTCATATAAGTTTATCAATTAAAGTGATTTAAAAGTATTATTAAAGATTAATTATAAATGAATAGGTAGTTTAACTAAAGACATAAGCTTGTTAAAACTAATCTTAAATATGACATAAGACTTATATTTAAACTTAAAGGCAATTTATTTAAAAATGTTAAATGAATGGCAAATAAAATATACTAGGAAGCATTCTAGAATCTTAAGGGCATTTAAATGTTTAGAAATAATTTGAATGTATGGGAGAGTTATATTGCTATCATTTACGTATCATTATAAGAATTGTAGGGATATGGTGTTGAAAATCATAATAAAATAGCTTGGTATAGAAACTAATATTATTAAATATAAAGATGCTTAGTTAAGTATTTATAAAAGATAGAAAAATGTTTATTATAAGTGATTAAGCTAAATGTCTATTAAAGATTTAGATTGTAAAATTATAGACATTTTTGAAGCATAGAAGTATAACTATTAAAAGCTTTATGTTTTATTAAGAACTTAATATCACAATGAAATATGATTAAAGCACTAATTATCAATGTATGTTTAATTATTAGTAGTTTATATAATAAAGAGTTTTATGGAGGCAATAAATTGGATTCATTTTAAAGAATCTTAAAGAAGGAATATTGTAATAAAAGATATAAGTAAGATAGTTTGATATACTTAAATTTAAAATTTAACTAATTATAATAAATTATATTCGCTAAAGAGATGAAAACAGTAAAAATAAAACCATAATAAATAGATTAGTGAATACATATAATAGCCTTTTAACAATATAATTATAGATCTATCAATTATAGTTCTTCTATTCATATTTAGAATACTCAAGTAAAAATAAAATGCAGATCTTTTAAATAATTGTAATAAAGCTAAAAATAAAATATATGGATTAAGGCTTGAGATAAACACCCAAAACGCTCTTTTAAGTATATAGCTATTTAATAAAGATATAAAAATTAGTTTCTGGGACTATTGATCTTAATATCTTTAATTGTTTAATTAATAAATTTATTAAACTTTGAGTAGTTATATTAATACCTAATAACTCTAAACTAAATGAAATATATATTAATTTAAAAAATAAAAAAATTCTATAATATCAAATATTAGATAAAATAATTAAATGTTTAGATTTTTCATTTAATTTATTCTTAATTTTTATTAAATTAAACTTAACTAAATTGTATTTGGAGAAAATAAAATATATTATGCTACTTAAATAGAAATTAAACATAGATCTAAAAAAGAATATTAATTTTTCTAAATTTAATTGTAAGAAACTTTCTTATACAAAACATCTCTCTTAATGAGATAATTAAGAATATATTAAAAAGCTTAAAATGTTACTTTTATTTTAAAGATTTCTCAAGAGAATTTTAAAATTAATGCTATTCAATATATATCTATTATTATTATTCATATACAGTTCAACTATGCTTAGGTATTATAAAGATAGTAAAAATTATTTATTAAAATGAATGTTTTATTATGATTTGTATATTTGATCTATTTTATTTGTAATTATTTTCTTAGAACAATATTAATTTAATAATATTAGATCAAAGTATAATTGACTATATCTTCTTAACATTAATATTCTATTATTAATGCTTAATTGCAAGCTTTTATCTCTTAAATTATCCATAATTTCATAATAGGTATTATTTATTTCTGTATTCATTTTCAATTATAAGCTACTATCTACTTCTATCAATAAGGTGCTTTTTGAATTAATTTTTCTTTTTACTTTCTTTGCTTTATTAATTAGCTTACTGATATTTTATATCTTCCTTCAATTTATTACTTTAGATGTCAAGACCTTAAAGTTTTAAAAAACTTGCCATAAAACTTACTTTATTATTACTATGATCATAATACTAGCTGATTGCTAATGTTACTTATTAAAGCAGTCTTTTAAAATAGTGATGCTAAAATATGGTAATATAATTATATTAGCTCCTATTAAAAAGTATTCACTTAGATATAGCCCTATTTACCTATATTCCATTTGCTCTTTAATAATAAATATCTTTACTACTTTAGTTTTATTAATCATAAAGCTTATAAGAAATTTAGCTACACTAACTAAAGTCTAGACTCTTAATTGCAACACTATTTTGATAATTAAATTACTTCGTTAAGGAATAAGATAATACCAATTTTTATACCTTTATTAAGTAATAGAAAAGGGGAAGAAAAGAAAAGGTTTAAGAAAGTTAGCTTAGCACTTAGAAATACTTACCATTAAATAACTAAATAAACCAAAATTTATAAATGTAAAGGTAGTCTATTAACTATATATAGGTATTCCAATGCTTTATAAAAAAGATTTTTGTCTAGAAAGCTTTTAATAATTACCTTTAGTATATAATTAGCCTTATCATTATTTCTGGAATGGAATATTTATTTTAAAAGCTTCCTTTAGTTTGGCTAAAGATAGACTTTTTAAAGCTCTTTAATTTCTAAGTTTAAACTTTAATAAAATGATTTAAATGATATTAGAGATAAGATCTCTACAATCTTACAACTTCTGATCTTAATATTATATTAAGCAAGTTAAAGTTTATGTCTAGTAAACTTTAATTTATTATACATTTAAAAAAACAGCTTTAAAATACTATCTATAGATCCCTTTATAAAATTATCTAATAAAAATTTAATTTTAAACTTAACGATACAAGAATAGAACTAGATGGCTAAGAACACAACTACAGCTTAAAAGCTTTTAATAGATGTGTAAAGAGCCGAAATTGAGATTTAATCTATAGAGCTGCAACTTAGAGATATTAATAGAATCCCTGATAATATAAAATGGTGGAAAGTTTCAAGAAAGACTTCTATACCCACCTCTTCCTAAGCCAAAAAGGAAGGAGAAAGCAGGAAAACCACTTCTTGGCAGTCGTCTTCTTCACAACTTTAACATTATTTCTTAATATTAACAATCTTAACAACCTGAAATTTAACAAGAGGAACAGAAGAAGGCTCTAAAAAAGCAAGCGTACTGAAACACCGACTATCACTAGAGAAGCTCAGATAGCAGGCAAAGTCGTGCTTTACACCAGGAGGTGTCAGAATTTAATCCTTCTGGCCAGAAGAGCATGGAACAGCTCATCCAAGGTGTACTAAACCTCCAAGGATAGAGGTCAAAAGACTAAAGAAGGACAACAACAAGTTAATGGAGATTCTGAGCAAGCAAGAGGAAATCGAAACAAGACTTATGTCCCTAAGGAAAGGGAATTAAGTACATTTTGGAACATATCACAGAGGTCAGAACTGCTAATCCTAAAATTAGCAGTAGAAACAGACGGAGCTGGGGCAATAAGCTTGGAGAAATAGAAGAGAAACTGCAACAGCAAAGGAAACTTAATGAGCAAAGAGATGATCCAATGCTGGTAGAGGTAATTGACAAGAAGAAGAAGGCTAAGCCAATCAAAGTAGTTAAAAGGTGCTTCTATTGTAATTCAGGAGAAACACCTATGAAGAAGATGTGAAATAATTCCTAAACTTTAAGAGCCAGCATTGGAGAAAATAAAGGAAACAGCAAGCGTAGCAAAAGAAAAAGAGGCGACTATAACAAAGGAAAATTAGAGAGAGAGACTATTCATGTACTAGCTTGGAAATATTTATAGGAAGAAACCTTTCTCTGAATGGAAGACATAGTTAGAGACTACAAAGAACAAGTGGGTGGGAGAGGAGTAGAGACTTATAAACCTTTTATTTAATCCCGGAACAATCTGGACCGGTATGAAGAGGTGAAAATCCTCGAAAATTGTCAAACTTAACTATTTTAATAATAATAATAATAATAATTACTAACAGAATCCATGCTAAATTATATATGAAAATTATATCCTTAAGGAAATGGTGTACAAATTAATAATCGTACCCAAGTGGGGAATCGAACACAGTCTAAATTAAACTTAAAAAACTAATAATAATTAATTCAATTATCATACTCAATAAATTAAAATATCCTAAACTTTCCTTATATTACATGGACGACATAGAATAAGCAATTTAGATGAGAAATTATTAGTATATTAATAGGAAAAATCTTATGTTTTCGCAAAAACCTTAATTACCCTATTTAGAATCCCATTTTGTATTTGTGTGGATTTATAATTTTGGAAATATAATGAATTGTAATTTCTATATGATAAGGGAGCGACTAAATCAAAAGATTGGGGATTTATGATATATCATACTATCCGCAAAATTTAAAGCCAACTAATTTCCAAGCACCAAATCAAATTTTTAAGATTTCCAAATAAAAACATTCTACAAAATGTTATTTGACAGAAGACCAGGAATATTTTTACATTGGAATAGCTGACTAAGAATAAGTTGAAAAGAAAGGTTGAAGAAGGAATGCTAAGATGAAAATTAAAAAATTACGTTCTTTAATTGAAAGAAATAATTCTAGCAAATAAAGATGTCAATATATCTTAATATTTTTAAGTTTAACTAAATGATACAAGTATAATAAAAATGATGAAGCATACTTTTTATCATTATTTTAATTTAAATCATTTGTTTCAAAATTCCTGAAGGTACTTTTTATTATCCTATATGTGTATTCTTTTTAAATTTTAGAAACCTTATTATATATCTAAAAAAGGATCTTCTGAATATAGAATTTAAAAAAATTTTAAAAATAACTAAAAAATTTAGAAAGTTAGCATTCAGAAGAAGATTAAAAGAGTATAATCATAGAAAAACAAGATATTTGTCTCTAACTTGCTATCACCTTCTATATTAAGAAGAATAAAAAAATAATTTCTAAAGATAAAATAACTAAAAAAAGAAAATTGATATGAAAGACTGGAAAATAATAGATCTTATTGCTTTATTTCTAAAATTTAAATTAATAAATATAATCTTATGATTTAATAATAACTGATGAATGTATTTGCTCCAATTTAATTTTATTTATTTTCCAATGTATTCTCTTTGCTTGAATGACTTATATGTTTAAGTTAATTTCTTCGCTTCTTTATATCAACTCGTTATGGTTTTTCTGGTTTTATTGTAATGAATTAATATATATTTTATTATCTTTAAAGCTTTATTTAAAATAATTTTATTTATATACCCAAACTAAATAGTTTTTATGGAGTAGCCTCAACTAGCCTGTTTGATGCTACTTATTAACGTTTATAGCTTATGATATGTATCTATTTTACTTGTAAATAAATATAAAGCTTTCACTTTTAATTAACTAAAAGAGGAAATTAATTGAAGCAAGTAAAGCTTAATTTTTCATAATAAAATACAATAAAATTAGAGATAATTGAACAAACCTACAGTTAGATTAATAGCATCAGCTCTATAATATAATTATAATCAGCTATTTTTACTAAGCTAATAAAGAGTTATATCACATTTTTATTCTAATTTAGGTGAATTTATTAAATGCAAGCCTAAGAAATTAATTAGCTTTAATTCTTCTAATAAGATAGAATATAGCATTTATGACTGTGAAAATGATTATAACTTTTAGGTTATATCTTATAAGCTTCATCTTATGAAAATAAGCTATAAAATTTTTGATTGATAAGATCCTTTAGAAGGTTCTGAAGAAGATTTATTATAAATGCTAAAGCTTTAGTTTGATATAGATGCTTTATATCAAGGATTTAGTATTTTTTGTTAATGAAAAAGAATTATTAAGCTGAAAGGCGAACATTATTTAATTTAATGAAAAAGAATGAAAATTTAATTTAAGTTAAACAATGTTAAAATAGGCCTTCTTCTGTCTTTTACTATACTACCAGCTTCCATTACTTAAACTGTATGAATACAATAAGCTTTTATGATTAAATTATATATACTACATCATTGAAAACTTGGTTAAGTAAAATCCCAATCTGTTGTAGTTCAATAGTATTATTACCCATGTGCTTTAACTGATCTGAAATCATAATATATATGTATCCCATATTATTTCCCATTTCCATTATATTATGAAAGAATCAAGTTAAGTAAATGTAAATAGCAGAAGTAGCTCCACTTTTTTTTATTAATTTACCTGATTTCATTCATTAATTAGTTTTCTAGTCATAAGCTCTTATATAGTTAACTTCTTTCTTCATCTTATAGTTATAATCCTCCAAATGTATATACTTTTTGACTCTGTTTAATGACATCCATAAGTTACTTACAGGAGTTTCAATTTATTATATACTAGAAAAATCTTAGTGAGGCCATATTAAAAACTTCGCACTAGCTTAAGTCAATAAATTCCAGTTCTTTATGTTGGACTCCACTAATAATAAAAATTAGTTTCCTCTTATTAAAGGTTGTTCTATGGAAATACCTCTCAAGCAACATTTCATGCTCTTTGCATTTCATCCTATTTAATGTTGAATAGCAAATCTAGATTATGCAAATTATTTTCCTCCTGAAACTAAGAGACTTTTATTTTGAAATTTACTCAATTTAAGTTTTTCCAAAATCTATATTTCTAGTGGAGAATTTCTTGCTATCATACTATCTAGATTTTACAGAGTAAACAGTTCTCAATTGCTCATTTTTTTATTATAGTTTAATATATGACTAAAAGTCCCACCTCATCCCACTAAACCAGGACATATCTCATACTTAACAATACCAATTCCAAATCTAGCTAGTATTCTACATCCATCCACATTCTTTTACTTTCTTAGAATCTTTCTTAGCAATAAAAGTTTAAGTATTTAGTTTTTCTCTCTCAATAATTAACTTTTGGGGTATCATTTTTAAGGTTTCTTTTTCCAAAAGCTAAACATTTTATTAACGGTATTTATTATTAAATCTAATAGTGTAAAAAATTAATAGAAGCACGCTTAACTGATGTTTATCATATCTAGTTGCCGTTTTTGCTTTAATTAGAGTTGCAAATATTTTAGTATTTGGATACTACAAAAGTATAGACATAAATATCTAACATCTAAGGTTATTTATAAGCTTCATAGTAAGTATTGAACATACCCACTAAGATATAAAGAAATCGCTAGTTTTTATATATTTTATTTCTAAATTTATTAAATGGAGCTATAGATTCTAATACATAACTTCTTACTTAGTAAGTTTTATTTTATATAATAATAGTAGTAATAGACAGTCTATTTAAGTCCCTATTGTTCCTTTATTCTATTTAATTTAAATTTTTAAGAATATCTCTAGTATGTTATTCAAACCCTTTTTCAAATCAATTTAGTATTTTGCTCTAAAAAATACTAAAACATCTCAGAAAAAGGTAATGCTAACCTTAAGCTATATTTAACTTTTTTCTTAATAGAAAGATTATTTTAAAAGAGTCTAACAAACCTTATCATATGCTTAAGCTAAGAATTATAATCTAAATGATTAAATAGAATATTCCTTAAATAGATTAGATATATGGCCTTTCCAACTGTAATGATAATAAGGTAAAATATTAAAGTAGAACTAATGAACCTTAAACTTAAAATTTAATAAAGCATACAAGTCTAAATGATGTGCTATATAATTAGAGTTTAGTTATCTATTTATAGTTAAATTTTCTATTTAAATAATCATAAAGTAGCGAGGAGTAGTTCGATCTACCGACCTCTGGGATATGGGCCAGCGCGCTTCCACTGCGCTACCCCGCTTCTTAATATTATATTTAAAGGCTAATTAAATATCCTAATATCATATTCTATTGTCTCGTAATATAACTAGCAATGAATCAGCCTTGCGATTATAATTAAAATATATAACTACTAGAATCTTTTTTTACCTTAAGTGCTAAGTTAACTTAGACATAATTATTAAGAATTAATAGCAGAGAATAACTAAAATGAAGCAAGCTAATAGCTATTAATATTCTAATTACCTTTTTACTTTCA